>REGM01000159.1:460258-470826 GCA_004194415.1 Aurelia aurita | reverse complement strand
TGCATCTTCTATTTGATTTAATGGCTTGAAAGGAACTTCAAGTTATTTGCTATAATCCTATATGTAAAATTTCTGATATCTTGATTATTTTCAGAATTACAGCGTCTTCTTTGCTTGGGCCAGCTTTGAGAATGTGACGTCATCAAATTGCTAAATCGTAAACTAGAAAAACCACAGATTTCTGCTTGCAGCTATATTATAGACCTTCATAAACTGTGGCTTTCCTGAAGATTGTAGCGTTTTTCATATTTAATTTAGGATTTACGATTATTTTAATTGTTTTCAAAACTTTTCACGAGTTCTTTCAATAAAAAGGAAACCGCTGTTATTGTGAAGATAATCAAGATATTATAAATGCTACATGTAGGATTATAGCAACGTACCTGAAGTTCCTTTCAAGCCATACAATCAAGCGAAAGAAGCATGGACCATCCGTGCTATGTTTTTTAAAGATTTAGAGGCTATGCTTTGTGGTACATAGATTGCACGTTTGGAGGAACTTCACAAACTTTCTCTTACGTGGACGAGAAGGAAAGCAAGCTCAAAATATTTGCAAAAGTGATTCAACTGAAAATCTAACTTTACTATCAACAGATCAATGTTTGAGTGCTATGATATAAGGTAAATTTTAAAGAATATTATAAAGAATACTTTATAATATTTAGAATGAAGGTGCACAGAATCTTGAAGCCAATTGAATACTCTTGAGTAAATGGTACCCTGTATGTTGGAGGTTCACAAATTTGCAACTTAAACAAGTCTCCTATATAAACACAAACAGTGCAATAATGTGGAAGAGACTTATCAGTTCTTTTACCATTATCCTAAGGGATAAATCTGTGCCCTTTTAGATAGTGAAACAGAGTCTTCATCAATTTTAATAATATCTTTGACCAAACCTGTGAAATATGCATGCACGGAAAAAAATATCTATTCAATGCTTATCTCTTGAAGCAAATTTTTTGCAACTTGGTAATCTTCTGTTTCGTTCAAGTCATTCTCTTTCTCCTGCAATAAACACAAGGAAAAGGTTGTAAATATGACATCTGCCAGTTTCTTTTCATCTTCATCATCGTCATCTATTTATTTATTTATAGTAGGCTAAAATAAAGATAGCTAATTAATCACCTCAAGTGCGTCTAGGCCTGAAATGTTTTTATAAAATCTGTTTTGTAACTTTTTATGCTAAAAAAGTGTTGATTTTGCTCTTACAGCATGCTGCATTTAAAAGCAACCATACCTACCAAAATATCAATTAAATGATAAATAATTCCATTAATGTATCCAAACTGCATATCATTGGAAAGAAGACAGATTGTGTTTTCAGATGGTATACAGTATACATCTATTCAAATCTTATTATTTTTTGAAAATTTTCAATTATAGTTGGGTTGCGTTTTTTTCTGAAACACCCCTGTAGTTTTAATAATGCAATTTTCACAGAGTTCAAAAACTTTTCCTTCAAATTGTTAGCCTGAATGTTCTTAAAAGTTGCGGTTCTTATATGTGGGTTTACTGTATTTGCATCTCGATTCAATTTCAAACTAATTTGGGAAGGTCTAGAAATATCTACTGTACATACCAACAACTGTGTGAGTTCATTATAAGCAGTACGCAGCCTTCTTGCTGAATCTGGAATCATCCTCTTTGATTCGTTTAGAACTTCCAGCTACAAAAAAATTAGATAGCATATTTAGAAACAAAAATTTTACAAGTAAAAGAACCATTTAGCAAATATTCTCATTGCATAATTAAAATAATTCTTAAGAAATTTTACCCTTATGAAAATACAGGGCCTTGCATGAACCTAAATAGGGCCATGCAACTTTAGCCACATTTCACACTGACATGAGCCAAACATTTGAATTAAAAAGGCAGCCTTGCAGCACACTATGTTTGGATCATAAACAAGCCTCACATACATTTCGGCTGGCAGAAATCTAGGGTTGCAAAGCCTTGCTTTGTATGGGTCAATTACGGCCTGGCTTGTTTTAGGCAATTGAAGCCAACATGAGGCCAAAAGCAGGCTTGCAGCAGCCTTGCAATNGAACCATTTAGCAAATATTCTCATTGCATAATTAAAATAATTCTTAAGAAATTTTACCCTTATGAAAATACAGGGCCTTGCATGAACCTAAATAGGGCCATGCAACTTTAGCCACATTTCACACTGACATGAGCCAAACATTTGAATTAAAAAGGCAGCCTTGCAGCACACTATGTTTGGATCATAAACAAGCCTCACATACATTTCGGCTGGCAGAAATCTAGGGTTGCAAAGCCTTGCTTTGTATGGGTCAATTACGGCCTGGCTTGTTTTAGGCAATTGAAGCCAACATGAGGCCAAAAGCAGGCTTGCAGCAGCCTTGCAATATTTTGACCATTTCCAGTTTGAGAAACCTCCTTGTTGTCAATACAAATTACCCTTATTTTGATCTATATCTTTATCTTAAATGATATTTGTGAAGAAAAGTAAAGCTTGTGGTAACAACGAATCGTTTAAACTAAAAACCTTGTGCATGTTGAAATAAGAAAATGAAAAATAGTTTGCTGCAAGAAAAGAAGGGGTCTGTCTATCATATTTAATATAAAATATAAAATCATGATAAAATAAACCTGCTCTTTTCTTTGAAGTTACCAAGCCACAGTTATATATCTGTACTAATGAATGCTAAGACATGCAAGCGAGTTGTATAGAAATATGAACTTAAATAAATTTTAAATAACTAGTTCTTAAATAAGTAGAGCATGCTATTTGGATTTCCCAAATCGGTTTAATGCTCTTATGACTACGATGCTTCCAACTGAAGCATCTTCCAACTCAAGAATTTCTCCAAATTGTTGCAATGAAGGTGTTGTGGCATAGTGTTGCAATCCTCTGACTTTGCAGCCAGGACAGTCAGACAGATGGGGTTTGAGCCCCACCAACACCACTTGAGCGTCATAACAACGTGTTGCAGACTTGATTAGGAATTCTCTACTTCTGCAATCCTAGCAGGCACTAAAACGTCACCTCCACCTTCATCGATGGTTTGCATTTGCCACAAAATCCAAGTTAAGGCCTTTCAAGAAACGTGTAATCGAAAGTGATAGTGAAACTGTTTGTTGTCACAATTCCAGTTTATTATTATCTTTTTGTTTCATCCTAGCGATTGCAGAGAGAAGAGGCTAACAAGAATGGTGATACATATTAGATGTTGATATGGCATTCATACTCATCTAATTGTTGCATAACCATTATTTTATTTCAATGCTTTGACATTTCTTACAACGAATCTTTTGAGGAATCTTTGACAACTTTACATCCAACCGGACCCTTGCTGTCCTATGTGGCGCTTTGCGCTTTTTTTCAGTCTTAAGTCCAGCGTATTCTACAACAAAAACTTTGTCTAAATATTCCCACAGAAGTGCAGCCTTACTGCATCCCGCACAAGAGCGTGACATGAACAAATTTTGAATACATCAGAAATAACGCTGTTGCCAGGGTCTTGCATGTCAGGTTCAACAACAAACCAAGCATGGGCATTGCATTAGCCCAATATTGATCGCCAAAGAAATATCATTGATGCAATGCTAATGCAGGCCCTAAATCAAGCCTTGCACAAAGCCAACACAAGACCCTTGCAAAGAATTTGCAACGTTCTTGCAATGGTAGATTAAGGCTAAGAATGAGCAATAATGGACTGATTATGGCCTGATTTTGGCTATGCATGGCCCTGTATTTTTGTCCCAGAAGCACATTTTGTGAACAGAGAGAAGTGTGATAGAAATTATTTATTTACATGGTAGTGAATTCTTAAAATTAAGAGGATATATTTGAACACATCAACACTTTGAACACATTAAAATATAATTGAAGAACAGGGAGGCTGTAAAAGAAATTTTACATTTTGACCATTTTTTGGCCTTGATCCTTTGTCAAGGAAATGCACATTTACCAAATAAATCAGTATATATAGACATTTGTTCCATGATGACTTTGGAAAAAATTGTTTTGACTTTAAAACCTTGAATCTTTCACAATGACCGTTTCGATTCACTATATATATTGTAATTTCATCAAACCATAATTTTTTGGCAATGTCCACTCTGAAGGCAAAAAATTATATTTTATGTATACTGTACATGGCCTACATACTGGTGAAGCATACAGAAATAGCTGATCATTAGTTAACTATGTGAACCTTTGTCATAATGTTCAAGTGGTGTAGTTGCGGCTCAAACCTAGACTGATTACCTGGAGTCCTTTGTTTCCCTGTGCTCTTTGACTTGATGATGCCCAGTCAGTCTACAGCAACTCATGATATTACTCTGAAAAACTTGACCCTATTTAGGTCCTCCAACATAAGATTTTGGTCAAGAACAATGGTTTTCAAACTTCAATTTGATTGATGCAATTGATTAGATTTGGTGAGATGCTGCGGAAGCTGGTTGGAGATTTCTCTGGTAGCTGTTAGTCTTTAAAACATCGTATTACAAGAAAATTATCGTATTTACAAGATTTATGTTGAATTCAACAGGTAAATTTAGCTTTCTTCTTCGTATTTATGGTTTTATGAGTTGATAAGGTTTTGTTGATTGAGTGTCTTCTTAACGTGATTTTTATTGCACTTCATTTGTGAGGTTACGGTTGAAAAAAGGCCTATGATCATGATTCGATTGATGAATGCACAAAATAGGGTCAGCCTTTTCACTGTTTCATTGAGTTCCTGAGCAAGGTTTACTGCAGGGATACAAGGGACTTAGGTAATCAGTCTAGCTCAAACCCAGTCCGTTTGAACCGCTCTGGCTGCAAAGTAAGATGATTACACCACTGGGCTACAATGTCTTTATTCATAATACACTTACTGTTTACAAGTGTTGAAACCATCAATATTATAAAATACTTCTTCAATAATATATAATATATCATCCTACCTGTTGCTTTATTTCATGCTCATCTTTTCCAGCAGCTTTCATAGAATCTACTTTTATTTCTTGATCTTTGACTTCTTTTTCATACATCCCCTTCTCTTTACTCAATCTGGTTATAATAAGAAACACTGAGTAACATATACTGGGTGGTTAACGTTTACATTTTTTAATTCCTTTTATTTGTTGCACCCAAGTAACTTGACCCATCAATCTTCCATACCAAATGTGTGCACACCTTACAGCTCATTCAATGTTTTGCACTCATCAAGATATAAATGAACATATCAATGTTTTTAACATAAATTTAAGAACTGTATTCTGTACTCACTAGAAATCTGTCATTAGCTTGCAACTCTGCTGCGGCTGTCGGAGAACAATAGAACAGATGATAACACTAAAGAGGGCGGCAGGGAGCTTTTTACCAAGATGCATTGCATTCTTTAATCGAGTTCCTATAGAATTGTTAAAGATTCTTAATTAGAATGCAATGCAACTTGGTAAAAAGCTTCCTGCAGCCATCTTTAGTGTTATCGTCCATTGGCCTACCCTCTACAATTTCTTCGATTTCAACTTGAAAAATACGCAAAATCCTCCAAAATATCACATCAAACGGTTCTATTAGTTAACCAACTATTAATTAATACCAGACTCCTTAACTTTGCAAAGTGCATGCAGAAGATTTCTTTCACAAACAATAAATGGGTGCGTGGGGAGCTTTCAAAACTGCTTAGTGATTGGTTAAAATGCTTGCAAAATACTTAACTGCTTGGTGAATTTAAGATCTTTATCAAAACTGCACGCCTGAAGGTGATTGAAATAGCGTTGGTGCGCTTGAAGACTTTAAGTTGAAGTGCACACGGAAGAAATCCCGTGCAAGAGACAAAGCAGTCTGGCGCCCTATAGGCCGCCATTGAAAATTTTGATTTTTTTTGCTCCACTTACTTGCAATTTTGCGTCGCTGTCTCTGAAATGGTGTTGCATCTTCTCATAGAAAAGTTGAAACATCACAGAAACAAAGTTAAAAGGTCAAGATTCATTCTGCACACAATACACACAATGTGCAACAATCTAACAGGGGTGCTCTTTCCTTGATTACCCTATGAACTCCTCCTTCTTTTTAAAGAAATTCAATTCAATAATATTTTCCTAATAATAATTAAAATACAACAATATTTTTCTTTAAAAAAACGTTTCTTTAATCAAATTCAACACTTCGTATATTTGCCGCTTTGTTTGTTAGCTGTTGACTGCATTCTAGTTTAATTATATTTTATGTTGAAATTTGTCTGTTTGGAGAACTCAACTGAATTTAATTTCTGCCTAGGTAGGCCAATTATTATAGGCCTATCAAATCATCGTCATCCTAAGGCCAAGCTTACCATACAAAAGAGGACGAAGTTCTGCAAAGAATAGCAAAATCATGTAAGTAAGTTAATCTCAGAAGTAATGATAAGCATTAACCTTTTAACGACACCTGTCTTGATCTTGATTTGACGAACTCTTGGGTCTTGTGGAGGCATTTTTGCAAGATGAAGTTTACAGAATGCAGTAAATCGCGCCAATCCTTCATAAAATATTAAATGTCATAGGCGGGCAGGCGGAAGGGAAATAGATTATCAATTTATCAAGCAATCGATCATCAATCAATCAACTTATTTTTTCCATAGTCAATAGAAAACATGTTTTTTCCAATTAAAATTTACGGTAAAAGCTCTTACTTGGCCATTTACCGCCATTTAGCCCCCTCTCTAATAAGCCAAATTATTAATAAGCCCCGTCTCAATTAAGCCCCCCTCTTGTATGCAACGCAAGCGCAGCGGTTACCAAAGGTTTTCCATTTATTTAGCTAAACTAATTTAATTGTTTATTTTTATGACGTATAAACATTGACGTCCAAAATTTTATGTCGATTCCGAAAAAATATGAAGCAAAAGACAGAAAAAGCTATCATTTTAAGCCTCGTCATTTGACATTGTGAATAAGCCCCCCTCTCTGGAGTCTCCGAAATCAAATTAGCCCCCGGGGTATTATTAGAGCTTTTACGGTACTACAAAAAATAGAAGTTACAAAGTAAAAGGTTTACGCATTCAAACACTTTTATCCCGTGTCGGCAACCTATTGAGGGGGCCTATTATAGGGGGTCCAGAAGCCGCGAAACCGTACAAAAATCAGCTAAAGACCGCAATCCGCAACGAAAAAAAGCTCAGAGCCGCGGCCGCGGTGGTAAAACTTACAATTATTCTCATATGATGCCACAGAAGCTGCGCAAGTTATGCCCATTATGATTTCTTCCTTGACAATTCTGACGGGTTCATTTTTACAACTATTGCTTGAATTTTTCTTCCCCTCTTTTATCTTGAAATAGCAAACAATATTTTGCCAATCCCTGTATCAGGCTTTGAATTCACACTATCNAACTATTGCTTGAATTTTTCTTCCCCTCTTTTATCTTGAAATATAGCAAACAATATTTTGCCAATCCCTGTATCAGTCTTTGAATTCACACTATCCTATTTTTAATCAGATTTTGTCCAACGATGATCTCTAAGGGACAGTGCAAAATTTATTATATTATATGGCCGGTGGAGAAGAAAATTTCTTGCAAAAAAATCTGCTTACCCAGTATAAAATTATTGCAAAAAAACCAACTGCCCCGTCACCCTTTCCTTAAAAAATGTATCTGCCCCGTATTATATAGTACGACATGAATTTGCTACACAAAATCAATTCTTGTTCATATGAGCCTTGTCAACAAAATATTGACTTTGAAGACGATAAGATGTGACTGATGGAACCGTTCTTGCAAATAATCTACATGGAAATTCTATATTATGGCATTATGGTTCTGAGAAAATCTTACTGAGATCGCTGAAACACACCATAGTGTCCAGTGCCAATGTTACTTTTTTGCAGCACTAATTCTCAATTTACGACCAACAAAAGGATGTTTTCAAACAGATGTGCGTGTTTGATATGTATTTGTAAAAGAGTAGCCTGCGTGCAGCCTCCATAAAAGATGCTCACAAAATTATGTGCCGTTGACGAAGCACTCTCATCCAAAAGGCCTAAGAGTATTATTTAAAATATGAGTATTATTTAAAAAAAATTTATCAAAAAATGAATTGACTGAAAAGTCTGAAATGGCTAACAATAGTTTGAATTATAGCATTCTTTGGGATTGGGATGAAAAGTATAAAGATCGTTTCTTAACAGAGCGACATAGACGCCAATATTTTAAGTGTTGATACTTATTCTCGATTGAATGTAGCCTTTGCGTAAAAGCCCCGGGGTACAGGGGGCACTGTGCCCCTTAAGTTTTAAAAAGCTGTCCCCTTTTTTCTGTAGCACTCCTTTTTGACTAGCAAAGCTACTAACAAGTGTCACTTTGGTAGTTGTGCCATCTTGCTTTCTACGTCTATTGAGAAGTATTAAATGCAAGATCCATCATCTGATGCATTATTGGGGAGAGAATTATACTCTTGCAAGGAAATCGTCTGATAATATACGGGATGTCCAAAAAGTCCCCTTGCTTGCAAAAATCACCAAAATTTGATTATAAGGCCAACCTTCAAATTTCTTTTGGCAAGTAGATCAAGGACCAAATTATTTTTTAAAGTTTAGCCTTGGGTTTAGCTAATCATTTGATTGATTCAAAAATTAGCAAATTTGACTTGTTTTAGTGCTACCTGGTTTTGAAGCTTACCGCAAAAATCACACATGACTGACAGATGAATTTTTATAGGTAAATTTCAGATGAAGCGCACACTTTCATTGGAGACTTGAACAATGAAATGGACTGGGGCACAGGCTAAAAATAATTGGATCATTGACAAAACAGAGAAAAAGGAAATGTTATGGACAAGCGTGATAAATGTATTATTTCATTGATCGAGTTTTGGGGATTTTATAACAGGAGGAATTTTTTGGAACACCCAGTACTGTATATACGGTGTTATATTACCTGAATGCAATGTGTTTTACAGAAGGCCTCTTTGCCCCGAAGATTTTATGCTCCGATAATTGTAGTTTTCTTATGGTGATTGATACCTTACACCTCCAGTTTCATTCATTCGCCTTCAGATTAATCGAAAGGAATAAAACGAGTTCGATATTTAAAAAGTTGATCGATTCTTGGACAAAATCAGACGAAAAGAATCTTATGAAATCGTTCAACGCAACGATCCCCCATTGCTCAAGCAGCGGCATGGCCAGGGCAAATTAAGTTGAGGTATCAAACTGAGAAGGTCTGGGGGCAAAACGCCTCGAGAAAATTTCGAAGACACGCTCTTTTTTGCTTTAGAACTTTTTGACCATTTAGTTTTGACCAGTTTTTTTATAAATTAGCATCCCGCTCCCCAGAAATATTTTGAGTAAACGTCATTTTCTTTGGCCTAGAATGCCTATCTCGATCCCATGTCACCAGTGCTAATTTGAGAACTTTGAAAATTTTGTGACAGTTTTCTATGAATCACTGTCTTTAGGAAAATTTGTGCGCAAATACCTTTAACTTTGTCTTAGAATGCTTCTCACAATCCAATGTTTGTCTACCCCCAAAATGGAAGCCTTGAAAATTCTGTGAAAATTTATCTAGGAAAATTTTTTAAAAACGCTAACCTTTAGTTTGGCTTAGAGTGACTCTCCCAATCACTTCCCAGCATTTCTCCAAACAATTTTTGCCCTACCCTTCCAATACCCAACTACTTTCCCCACCTGAAGCTACGCCACTGCGCTCAAGTGAAGATCGAGGCCGCAGGCTGTTGTTTTAACTATGAGCCGTATCCGCATGTGAAAAGCCGTAAGCCGCTGTCAATTCACATCGAAAGACGCAAGACGCATCCAATGCTGAAGCCGTAATCCGTAGATAAAACGTTTCAAAATCCGTATGCCGCACGTAAAAATAGGGTCAAGGCCGTCAAGCCGCAAACCTATAATAGGCCCCCTATTGACGAAAACTTGCTATTGCTACACTTGCTGCAATTGCAGAAGGTGTTGTGGCGCAGTGGTGTAATCCTCTGACTTTGCAGCCAGGAGAACAGTCAGGCGGACAGGGTTCGATCCCAGGTAGAGCCCCACCATTTGAGCGTCATGACAAGGGGTCGCGGTTCTCTACGTATTTCTGCGATCCCAGCGCTTGGCGCTAAAAACGCAACTTCGCCTTCACCGAGAAACTACGACTGTGCAATAAGGTTCCTGACTGTCTTACAGCTAATGACATTTAACTCTGGACGCCGCCCTTTTTCTTGCAACATCATCCGCAACAACCTCAAAGCTCCCTCGCACGCAGTGAGCATGGCAACCCGCACAATGCTCGCGATCTTCCAGCGGTAAACGCAGGAAATCAAAAAAGGCACTTTCCACATCAGTGCAGTGCAGTGGCACTTTTTGATTTTGAGGCCTTCCTTGAGGGAAGAAATGGTGGACGTTGACGTTAAAAGTGAGGAATTTTTCAAAACATATAGGGGAAGAATCTTGATTTTGATACGAAACGAACTGGATGCACCGAACTTTGAGAGATCAGATTATTTTTTGCAGTTGTAATTTTCTTCTTACTGGAAGCGAATTTGAATCAAATTGAAAATTTTCATTTCTACATAGAGTAAAAGGGTCATGAAAAACCCCCCATCGAATATCGAATTATAAAGAATTCACTGCGT
>REGM01000159.1:429087-455928 GCA_004194415.1 Aurelia aurita | reverse complement strand
AATAAATGAAAACCATGCGCGTTTTCAGTTTCAAATGATTCGCCCTGAGGAATTTGGCAAAATTATGAATAAGTTTAAAACATCTCATAGTTTCGGTATTGATGGTGTATCAAGCTTCTTTCTTAAAATTGGGATGCCTGTTCTTGCACCATCATTGTGCAGTATATTCAATACGTCAATTTCCCAAGGTCGATTTCCAGAGAATTGGAAGATTGCGAGGGTCTCGCCTATCTACAAAGATGGCTCCACTGAAGATAGATCTAACTATAGACCTATTTCTGTGCTTCCTGTCGTTTCTCGATTATTTGAAAAAATAGTCTTTGATCAGGTATTTAATTACTTTACTGAGAATGAATTTTTCTACTCAGACCAGTCGGGTTTCAGGCTCTTTCACTCCGTATTGTCTTGCTTACTAAAGTGTACAAATGACTGGTATCTCAACTTTGACAAAGGGCTCTTTTCTGGAGTTACTTTCATCGACTTAAAGAAAGCCTTTGACACTGTTGACCACGATATTCTCATAGCTAAGTTGCGTCTCTATGGGGTTGAAGGCATGGAGCTTGACTGGTTCATATCATACCTAAGTAATAGGAAGCAATGCTGTAAGGTAAATGGCAACATATCCAAAATACAGGACATCAAATGTGGAGTGCCTCAGGGCTCCTGCCTTGGCCCACTTCTATTTCTGATCTATATCAATGATTTGCCGTTTGCCTTACACAGAACTAAGGTCACAATGTATGCAGATGACACCAGCATCTCCTATTCCTCGAAATCTATCTCCGACTTGAGCAATGCTATCAACTTAGATCTTCAGGATCTTAGTGCATGGCTACAGGGGAATAAATTGTCTCTTAATGTCGCAAAGACACAGAGCATGATCCTTGGTACTGCACCTAACCTCAAAAAACTAGATTACAGTGATTCAACCAACTTTCCCCTCTTTGAAATAAATGAAGAAAAGATTGAGTCTACGTGTAAGATCAAATATCTTGGGGTACAAATTGATCCATTTCTAAATTGGAAGGAACAAATCAACGTTGCAATTGGTAAGATTTCTCGAGGAATAGGAATGCTCAAGTATTCTAAGAAATATCTTTCGTTAGAAACCATACAAAGGATGTATTTCAGTATCGTAGACCCGCATTTTAGATATTGCTGCTCTGTTTGGGGATGTGCTGGTGACACTACTCTAAAAATATTGCAAAAGCTACAAAATCGGGCAGCTCGTGTTGTTACAAACAGTCCCTTCGATAAATCATCGCTGCCATTAATATCACAACTAGGATGGTTAACAATCAAAGAAATGATTGACTTTGAAACAGCCTCTATAGTGTACAAATCATTGAATGGGCTTGCACCTCCCTATATGCAGTCAATGTTTCACAAATTGTCAGATTCTTGCAATCGGAACCTACGTAATACCAGTACTGATCTCAGGATTCCACTGTGTAAGACCTCAAATGGACAACGGAGCTTTTCCTATCGAGGAGTTACTGTTTGGAACCTATTGAGCTATGAAATCAAAACTGCTCCTTCGCTAGCTACTTTCAAAATGAGATTAAAATCGTTCTTGAAAGATCAAAGAGGTTGATCTTCTAAACCAACGTTCAGCATATACATATGACTTCTGAGTCCCTTTCTTTTTATAAATGTTTCTTTTCTTTTATATAGGATATTAAAATTGACTTATATTAGCAATGTATTAGGTTAGTTTGTTTTTAAGCAGGGCACATTGTAAATCAGTTATCTAAACTTTACTGAATGTATCTAACCCTGTTAAAATAAATCAAAATGAAATGAAATGAAAATTCTGTTCTATGTATTAGTGTTTGTTGTTTTAATTGATATAAAAAAACAACTTTTATACGACTGTTAGAAATACACCGTGCAACAGTTAGCGCTTGGACGCAGCAGAAATAATTCTGGAGTTTCTGGAGTAAATTTTGAGTAAAACTAAACATCGATACTATGACAGATCTGGTGCTGGCAAGAAACATTCCCGGGGGGGGGGGTACATAACATGTTGATGGTACGGGTATGTGCCGCCCATATAAGTGGGTTTTTGGGCCCAAAATTCTCTAAACAAGGGTCATTTTTCGACAGAATTTCCATAAACATGGGTCAATTTGGCTGAAATCGCCAAAAAATGGCTAAAAATGGGTGGTTTTCCACCAAAATTCATCATAAAAGTGGGTGGCTTTATGAAAACCGGGCGGCAGACCCCCGTCCATTCACAAGTCATGTACCCCCCCGGCCAAACACTAAACCGTGTATGCGAAATTTTTTTGGAAAAATTATATTAACATGCTATTGTGAATACAACTCACTGTTCTCTGAACTTGCAAATGGTTCTTGTCACTCAAACATAATATTTCATTTCAGTCAATTGGAGAAAAAGAGCGTAACATAAGAACGTTTTCTATAAAGGGTCCTGTTTCTTGTTATGTCCTTATGCTTAATCCCAAAATGAAGCAAGCAACAATTTTTCCGAACTTAGCTTGATTAGTTTTTCAAAAAGTGCTGGTTGCTCATACTTAATTTTGTCATAAATCCACTCAAAAAAGGATAAAAAACTAAACGATGTAACAGTCTATAATGGTCTTCCCTATCTTGTCTTTTTATGCTTATTTGCAAATACAAAACAAGTCGGTGATCAACCTTGTTCCCAGGTTCCCAGGGTGTTCTTACGTCATACGTTGATCACGAAGCCGAGTGAACACCCTGGTACACTTTGCACAAATCTGTCAAAAAAATGGACAAATTAGCAGCCATTATGGATTTATGGTTGGCCAGGTAACACTAATTATATAGCCTCGATTTAAAACAAAACAATCTCATTGCAATGATCGTTGCCTAGTGACTAAATTGTGTTGCTATTATTTGAATAATAAGTAAGTTTTTGAGTAATAATTAGAATTCTGCTATTGTTTTCGAATAACCAATCAGATTGCAGAACGGCCACTTGTATCCCAGAGTAGAGGTAGAGCAACGAACTCAGGGGACGAGGTTGGTCAGTGATCCCAGCGCCATTCGAAACCACAATTCGATCGCTCCTGTCGTTCGCGTCGTTCGTGTCGCTGAAAAATTTACCAGCGACGGGAACGACAGGAACGATCATATGGAAACCAGGCTTAACTTCGCCACTGAGACCTTAAATTGATCTAAAAATACTGTAATTTTGCAAATCTGTTGAAAGTTCTCCGAGCTACGAGTTGTTGAAGTTCAAGTTATGGGAAAGCAGAAAACAGAGCCCCTCGATGACTTGGTGTGCAAAGGGGTTTTTATGAAGCATGTTCAAGCAAAAAAATTCCATTTCATATGTTGTTGGTGGCCTTATTTCGCCGTCACTTGTTGGCTTTGTTTTATATTTCTTAGGGTTTCGTCTTTGAGGTTTGATCTTCCAAAAAATATGCCAATAAGAACCGACCTTCAATTAGGGTAGGGCCGAAGAAAAAAGACCAGCAAGGTCTGATGTAAAGGGTAATATCGATCTCGCAAATTTTTCATTTCTTTCAGTTGTCCTGCGAGCAGTGCCAGCCACTCCAACAATGACGGTAAGTTCGTTTCTACTACACGTTTGTCCGTAAGATAAAAGCTATGCTTAAAATTGAAATGGGTTGAATCAAACTGAAGTCGGGTTAATACACACAAGGACAAATTTTGTAACAACAGCATGTGTTGCTTATGCTTGACATGCCACTATAAAAAGCGATTAGCAGCGATTGCAGAAATAGGTATTCAACGGCTGTATAGTTAAGCAACGATTGTTGATAGAGTACTGCAAAAGATGCCCTGAAACCTAATTAGCTAGTAGATTTATTATATTCGTCATAGTTTCGCTTCTTGATGGACTGATAATCGCTACAACTACGACTCATAATCAAACTATTCGAAAAATCGGCCAGAAATTGGGGGCAGCTCATTGGGTAGGGGCGCTTATCGCAGACGGGTATTTGAATTTTAGAAAGGAGAATAGGGTATTTGAATTTGAAAAGATAGATATTAATTGCTGCTAGAATTTCAGAGAGTAAAATAATGCGCAGCTTATTTCGTGGGCTGGTATGTGGGGTAAAAAGGGAAGTAAGAAAATAAAATACGCTATTTCTCTATGTTAGGCACCAAGGCCATATTCAACATGCAAAACATTGAAGCAAGCTGGCAAAGGCAATGGACTTCATGACATCCACCTCCCAACTGGCATTTATCGCGTATATTGCATCATGGATGTCAACAATGGTGGCTATACGTTCCTATCTAACACATCCTTGTCAAGCCTCAATTCCGCAGATATGGGCTATCTGTTCACCGACCGCCGAAGTGTCCTCATGCGGATTTTGAGCACGGATGGATCGCAACCCTATACGGTTGTGAAGCAGTACACGGACACAGGAGGACTATCAGTGCAGCTAAGCAACTATACACACTATAGCAGGCCTAAAAATGTAGGCATTGCACCATATCTGTATGTTGGTACATTACCAGCAAGGAATGCTACAAAGGGAACTCGCCAAGGCTTCAAATCAAATGATGCGGAGATCACTTTTAGAAATTGTGATGGGAACCCAAATAATTATTTTGCTTTCTTCGCAAGATCAAATGGAAATTCTCCGAGTTCCTCAGTTTTTGAGCAAAGAGGAGTAGCCGTTGAATGGAGACAATCGGCGATAAACCATGGAACGAGAATGCCAGATGACTACTTCTACTTCACGGAAATGCATTTTGGTGGTTGTGGTTGCTATACTGAGAGTATTAGATGGAGTGCTGCCGTTAGCCCTGCCTTATCAGCTGCTGTTGGAATACGCTAGAGTAAGGATTTGCATATGGCATGAAACTATTCACTGAAACTTTGTTTTCTAAAACTGTTCACTAATACTGAAGCAATCAGTATTATTTTTAATATGAAACCTTTTGGTGATGTTCGTCATATTGGTAGGGGAGAGTGGGGCTTTTCGTCACCCTACAACCTCAGGGGCCTCAATTTCACTAGAAATAAACCAAACACTGTAGCATAGCATAGGGCTCAAATCTTTAAAAAGGTGGGTGTAAAATTCTTTTACATTTTTCTTTGAATTGAATGGCTCGAAAGGAACTTAGGGTACTTTGCCGTAAATCTGCCGTGGAAATTTTTAGATATCTTGATTATTTTCAAAATGGCAGCATTTATTATTTTTGAGGCTGTGACGTCATCAAATTTCTAAATCTTAAACCAGAAGAGCGACAGATTTATGCTTAACACCATATTGTAGACCTTCATAAACTATAGTTTTCTTGAAGATTGTATCATTTTCGTTCTATTGATTTAGGATTTATGATGATTTTAATTTTTTCAAAATTTTCCATGAATTCTTTCAAAAAAAATATAAATGCTGCCATTTTGAAAATAAGCAAGATATCAAAAGATTTCCACGGCAGATTTACGGCAAAGTACCCTAAGTTCCTTTCAAGCCATTCAATTCAAAGAAAAATGTAAAAGAATTTTACACCCACCTTTTTAAAGATTTGAAAGATTTGAGCCCTATGCTCTGTAGCATATGGATTAGACACAATATCCTACAGAAGTCAAGAAGTATGGAACTCCCCACAGAAATCACCTCAACTGCAAATATAAACATTTTTAAAGCAAATGTTAAAAATCTGTCATCAATTTCTTGCTTGTGCCGCATCTGCAAACCATTTATAGCACAGGTGGGCCATATAAAATAACAACAGGAGATCTAATGTGCTTTTATGCATTTCAGTTATTCTTTTAGCATTACTGTTACTTTTAGTATTACTGTTACTTTTAGTATTACTGTTATTAAATCGTTGTTTGTAAATAGTTTAGATAGTTGGTTTTAATTAGCTTTTAATATAGCTATCATGTAGTATTTACCAACTTAAAAGAAGTGAATAATAGAAAAAGGGGGGGGGGTAAGTTGTCACACTTTCATTTCAATCGAATGCTTTGATTGTTTTGATTTTTGCTGATACATTTAAAACCTCCTAGAAAATATCCTAGGTAAATTTCCTCGGTTTGTGTTTGAATTCCATTTCTGACTTTGACAATTTACCCCTGTGACAACTATCCCCACTATCCCCTACACTTATTCATTTAATAGGAATGATTACAAGTCTTCGCCAAAATACGTTTGGTTTGTAGCAAAAAGATGAACTCTAAGTACAAATAAATCAAATTTCATGATGATCAAGGCAAGACAGAAAAAATTACATAAAAACATACAATTTAGTTTAAATAGTGACGACCTACACGAATTTGACTGCGTTAAATGTCTTGCAGTTCTAATCGATAATGACCTTACTTGGAAACAGCATATTTACCATGTTAGATCAAAGTTAACAACGAGGGGACGTTCGATTTTTCGCGTTCGACGTTCCAAAGATAGAAGACGTCCGATTTGATTTTTCTTCGGATTTTTCGTAAGATTTTAATCCCTATTTGGTCGTAAGTCCTTGTATTAGCGAGCAGATTTGATAGAGATAGAGGACAGAGATACACAAATAAATAAAAAAAGATATAAGGTATATATCGTTGATTGGAGCGAATACAGGGGCTCCCGTCATGAGTTCATCTCTCCCATACATATTTTGAATTTGGAAGATTTTTTACTCGACCGGTAATTTCTTTGACTCATCCGATGTTTGACCAATGGCAATAACAATGCAATAAGAAGTGGCTAATTAAAAATCCTATTTACTACTTTGATTTAATCATTTATCACAATGCACACACTTTATTTTAACTTGTACACACTTTATTTTAACTTGTACACACTTTATTTTAACTTGTACACACTTTATTTTAACTTGTACACACTTTATTTTAACTTGTACACACTTTATTTTAACTTGTACACACTTTATTTTAACTTGTACACACTTTATTTTAACTTGTACACACTTTATTTTAACTTGTACACACTTTATTTTAACTTGTACACACTTTATTTTAACTTGTACACNAGCAGATTTGATAGAGATAGAGGACAGAGTTACCCAAATAAATAAAAAAAGATATAAGGTATATATCGTTGATTGGAGCGAATACAGGGGCTCCCGTCATGAGTTCATCTCTCCCATACATATTTTGAATTTGGAAGATTTTTTACTCGACCGGTAATTTCTTTGACTCATCCGATGTTTGACCAATGGCAATAACAATGCAATAAGAAGTGGCTAATTAAAAATCCTATTTACTACTTTGATTTAATCATTTATCACAATGTACACACTTTATTTTAACTTGTACGCACTTTATTTTAACTTGTACACACTTTATTTTAACTTGTACACAATCGAGATTTTTTATTGTCATATATTTTCTATTTTTAGGCTTCTAAATAGTGAAATTAGTTAGTACAAAGTGACCTAACACTGTTTTCTGCATGTTTTTAAATATATCACACTAATTTATTCAAACTATGACGTCATAAAGAAAAATGACGTCATGAACATTAAGATTTGCTGATGTCAACATATATAAACAAAGTATATATCAAATGAAAGTAATCTTCAAGACGAATCGAATGGCGTATATAACTTTATGATTTGCGTTAGATGCGAGCCTTTTAAGATTTTCTTTGCGATCTGTCTACAAATAAGGGCGTCTGAAGGACAATGGATAAATCCATGGTGCAACAATGGATAAAGAAAGTTTTAAAATTTGGTAGCCAAATAAATTTTAGCAAAAGTCGAAGGGCTGCAGCTTCATACCTACACTAGCGGCGGGGATATTTGAGAATGTTTGGTAAGGGGGGCCAAAAACGCCCCCGGTCCAAATAAGTGAAAACTCCTCATTATATGTATATTTATGTATTCTCTATTTGATACAAGTTCTTGAGTGGTGGCTGCATTATATTCCGGAATACGCAAATAGGCGATTTTTGCACGGAAAACGGAAATCAGAGAAAATAAGCCACAGAAAATGAGGCGAAAAGCGGAAACGGACACTAACGGTCTGACGCCTGGGAAAACGGAAATATTTGATTTTCAGTACGGAAAATATGGTACAAATAAAAAACAGTAAGAAACAAGTCATGCTCTCACTAACGGAACAGACATTTATTCCTCTCAAAGTCAGAAAACAGAAGAAAAACATTACAAAATTACACGTAAAACGGAAATCAGACCCCCTATGAAACCCAACCCCACTCTCCCCACTTGTGATGTGACCTTCATATACATTTCGAAATCACGATTCTTTTCTTTTTTCACTGATTGCGGGGCCCGATTGCCTCAGCTTGCTTTTCAGAAGACTGCATGCAAAAAACAACTTTGCCCTCCTGCTTTCCTTCAAAGTATTTCATATTTATATCCAATACGTATTTCAGGTAGTATGAATTTTCAAACTGGTCGAGATTTTTTGGGCTCAGAGCAGCCGGTATGTTTTTGTACAATGCAAGACTCTGGCCTCCACAAAATCCTGGAAAGACATACTACTTCGTATTGGTTCCACAAACGGATTCTTCCATATCAATTACGTGTTTCAAATAACATTACCCTGTTTTTTCTAAAACAAGTGATTTGACCTCGGGGGGGGGGTATCTTAGTATGTTAGTGGTACGTCAACGTGCCAGGGGGTACTAAGTTCCGGAACTATGGGTATCATTTTAAGATATTTTGCAGAATTATCGGTCCTGTTCTTGAATAAAAATTTGCAACAATATAGGAATTACCCGAAACGTTTCATAATTTGTGTAATTATGGCCCAGACTTTCATTAAATTTGCGGAATTATGACCCTAAAATTCTTAGAAAATTTGAGGAATTATTGGTACCAATTTTTCGGGTAAAATGGTACGTCCCCTTCAGATGATCGGTCAAGATACCGATGATTTTCCACTACCTTTTTGATGACAATAGCCTGGCTCTAAAAAGTGAAATCTCATTTGCAGGACTCTACTGAATTCCTTTACCATGTAAAACCAATCTGGTTCCCTGACGTCATTTTCGACTAAGGGGACTGGACTTCAGGGAAGAGGTCTCAAATGAGCGTGATCCCTGGAAGAGGTCCCTTTTTCTATCTATTAAACAGATACGTCGAAAAAGAGGATCAAGATAAGGAAAGCAATGACCGACACTAACGTTGATGTTGAGCTCTTCCTTCTCCTTCACAATTCAACCTCTTTTCTTAACAAAAACGAAACGCGTTTATCTCCTCCGCAACATCGACGAGTGGGAACCAGGCTGGTGTAAACATAAATAGCATCCAAAAGTTCAGGAAAGACAAACTACATAGCTTTGGCTAAAAAAGTTGCTTCTCTATTCCATTCTCGATTAATAATGGATAAATATCATTACAGCAAAAGAGCAAGCTAAAAAACCTACGCATTTCTTAAATATATGCATTGTAAAAATTCTGAAATTTTATTTTATTTAATGCATGCTTATTCTTGTTAAATTTTACCCCTTTCCGTGTTACCCCTTTTTTTGCTTTAAATACAATAGATCCCCGCTATTTAGAAACTTAAAAAGCTAAACTGAAAAGTTTCTTAATTACCAGGTATTAAAACAATATTATGGCTAGAAAACCAAAGTTAGGGTACTACATTATCCAAATATGTTGAAACATTTCAAGGTAAACAGCTCAGGTTTGAATGTCGATAGTGCTCGTGGATGAATTAAGACGTTTCCTAAAAAATGGTCAAATTTGCTTTAGTTTTAAGATACCCAGCAAAGCAAAACATTAGGCTCAGTTTCTCATGACAAGGGTATATACTGTGCATTTTTAGGCCTCATTAGAGTTTCTTGCGGGCCACATTAATGTGCGCGAGCGCATAAGCGCCGTTCGCAGGCACAAAATATACTTACACATTTAGTTGCTGGCATCTTTACTTTATCAAGAAAGATTTGATTGCATGCACATCTTTCCCAATCATTTGCTCGCAGGCACAGAATATATATAATGAGGCCTGGTTTCTTGTTTGTTGTTTCTTAATAGTAGGGATTACTGTATAGCATTTGGCAACCACACGACAATTTTTCAAATCACCTTATTGATTCCCAAGGCCCATTGGCAGATATGATCTGTATGGGATGTGTGCAATTGGTGTACATTACTGTGCAAAGGTTTTATACGCGTAAAAACTAAAGCAAAAAAAAAAAAAACAGCAGAGTCCTTTCAGGGTTTGAAAATAGGCTTCGCAGATGACATCAGCAGCATTTCATCTTGGTCTTTCTTGTTCAGCAGCTGTGGCTTGTTCACAACACATCCTCGGTCTTCGTAGGTGCCACAATATTCAAGAATATATTTGATGCATTTAAGGTCGTCCTCATTGTCACATCTTTTGTGATGGCAAGGACTCTTCTTGTTTTTCTTGTCGAAAGCGCATGAAGCTTCTCCTTTTTCCCTTCTTTCTTCAACAGTTTTGGTAATTTCGTTAATGTCGTAGTGTTCCTCGGCCTCATCCTATGGTTAAGATGTATGATATTTATTTATTGATATTTATTTATTTTCAACAAATTAAGAAAATGTGTTTCTACTGGGTGACCTAAAAATGTGTTTCTAATGGGTGACCTAAAAAGGCGAAACTTTTTGAAAAACCATCAAATTTGCTTATAGTGCGGATGATGAAAATTTCTTTACATTTATTTGTGCCAAAGACAAAATTACTTTTACACACATCGCAAAGTATTGGAATCGCTTTTAATTTGTCCTTTACAGCAGAGTAACTAAATTTCTTAAATTTTCTTTCAAGCCATTCAATTTCAATGTGAAGACAAATGCACTAACATTTGAGACCATCCGGATTGAGCATAAACCTTTCAAAGATTTGGAGCCTATGCTGAACTAAAATGAAAGTGAATCCATATGAAACTGTTTCAACATCGGGAAAGGGTGTATCTTAGACTGCGTTCACACGATACCGGCACAATTTGAAAACGGTGAAAAATGTGACGGATAGGCCTCCCGTTCACACGAAAACGGCACATTTTTCGCTGGCAGATTCTGAAAACGGTAGATTTGAAAACGGAGCTCTAACTGGCACATTTTGAAAACGGCATCTGTGAACATTCGACAACGATGAAAATGGAACATTTTTCGACGCTTTCAAAACGAGGCTGACCGATTCTTAAGGTGTAGGTACATTTCTTTGGCATCAAATTCTTGGGGAGATTGCAACAAGTTTGTCACCGTCGAATTTCCTACCGTTTTAAAATTGTGCCGGTATCGTGTGAACGCTAGCTCAAATTTTGCTACCGTCACATTTTTCACCATTTTCAAAATGTGCCGGCATCGTGTGAACGTAGTCTTAGTATGTTGGTGAAACGGGGACATTAGGGGTACTTTTTTGAACAAATTGCCGAAAGAAATATGGGCAACTCTTTGCATAGATCTTGAGGACTTACTGGCGCTGTTCCGTAGCAATTCTGCTAAATTACAGTAACATTTTTAATGATTTGCGAAATAATGGCCCAAATTTTCATCAAACTGCCAGAAATATCACGCTAAAATTATGAAACATTTGCGGAATTATGGGTAAGTCAAGGTATCCACTCCCGTGGTTTTAACGGTTTACAAACCTCTTCAATATCACCACCATCGCCAAGAGTCATCTTGGCATCCTTAATCTTATCTGTTTCCCAATGATATTTGCTCATGAGTACTTGCTGTTCTCGGCATTTGATGCGTGGTACCTTTGGGGCTACCTCTAATACCCATTCTTCATACTCTTTTAATGCGTCAGCATACGAATATTGCCTCTTTGATTTCCCTGCAAAGAGAAATGTGAATTTTTCAGTTTTTTTTATTATATCCAGATATAAAATTTACAGTACATGTTACTATCTCATTTACATATTAATACTATACAATTATACAACACTACAGGGAAGATACCATGAGAAGCAAAACAGCATGATTACATCATGGCCATTACATAAAACAAAACAAGAAACACCACTAGGACGATAAACAGAAAGAAAGACGAGAAAATAAATACTTGTAAATTAATCACTTTACGCTAATTACAATTTAAGTTAAATACAACGGTAAAGACTGCGGGAAGGAAGTTTCCAAAATGATCCCCTGCACCCCACCGAATTTAAAATCAATTTTATAGCTTACCGGATAGACGCGGATATAAAAGCATCTGGTATGCAAGGGCATGCCTTTTAATACCCGAATATCAGGGCAGCCCCCTTTATTCATACAGACAAACTATCACGTTCCTTTATCAAGTCGCGCTCAAATCAGATTTGGGGTAAATGAAGCCATTACAAAACATAGCCTCACAGTGGGATTTTGAGAGTGTCTCGTTTCTTCATCGAAATAAATCAATTCTAAAAGCTTGGAAGATGTTAAGATCATTCCAGAACTTTAGCGGATAGATAGGCGAACGTAGAAAAGGAAGGCTGGCTTGAAAACAAGCGACAAGCAACTTACAACTGATGGAGTTTGAGACGCTGTTTACAAAATTATTGGGGCAAAGGCAAGTTTCTCGCAGCTATCTTGGACTAAATTTATGGTTTGCTTTTAAGAACATCTTATTCGTGCAATTATCATCATCGATTTAGGTCTGATTGGCAATTGCTACCTATCCTTTCACTACTCACTATCGCGAGGGAGAATATAAGAGCCATGATGCTATGCAACTTTTTGCAAATTTCCTTCAGAAACCTGTAGACATTTTCCAAAGTGTTTACCCCAAAACAAGATGGCGTCGCGTTTTTAACGCTGCTGTGATGTCATGTCGTCTGGATGACCATGTGAACAAAGTTACAACGATACTAGATGACGCATTATTGATTTGATACTAATTTTCGTTAATTCTCGCAAAATAGTTTCGAATAAATAGTTCTCCTTGCTAACAAAGACAGGGACAAAAATCTAAGGGCATGTCCATAAATGCAAATCGATCTTTAAAGATAGAAGATTTTTAACATTTTTGGTGAAAAGGGCATGTCCTTACAACCGCGTCTATACGATAGACGACGCCCACACAATGATGGTAAAATTTGAAAACAGTAAAATTTGAAAACGGTACAATTTTAAAACGACGTCGTGAAAAGGGTTAAAAGTTTCAAGAAGCATCGACAAAATCTGGTCATCGCATCGGTCAAAGCCTTTACGCGATTCTTTCAATACGACAGCCACAAGAAGCAACTCGCTCATAAATTCCTTCAGGAAATCANAACAAAGACAGGGACAAAAATCTAAGGGCATGTCCATAAATGCAAATCGATCTTTAAAGATAGAAGATTTTTAACATTTTTGGTGAAAAGGGCATGTCCTTACAACCGCGTCTATACGATAGACGACGCCCACACAATGATGGTAAAATTTGAAAACAGTAAAATTTGAAAACGGTACAATTTTAAAACGACGTCGTGAAAAGGGTTAAAAGTTTCAAGAAGCATCGACAAAATCTGGTCATCGCATCGGTCAAAGCCTTTACGCGATTCTTTCAATACGACAGCCACAAGAAGCAACTCGCTCATAAATTCCTTCAGGAAATCAAAAAGCAAAGCTCCAAAGAATCATTTCATGAAAACTCCTTGCTTTAAGCCTGGTTTCCACTTGGTCGTTTTCAGTTGTTGTCATTTGAGTCGCTGTAGTCGTTCGGCCTGGTTTCCACTTAGTCGCTTGTGTTGTTTGAGTCACTAGGGTTCGTTCATTCATTCATTCATTCATCCATTCATTCATTCATTCATTCATTCATTCATTCATTCACTTATTTTACTTATTTACATACGGTAGCCCCGTCGGTCCATCAGGACTGGTTTTCAGGGTGTCGTGGCAAAAAAGAATTCACAAATCAAAAGAAACTACAAAATATCTTACAAAATAGCGTTTTTATTGATTCTTTTCTTGAAGATGGCAAGGGAGGGTGCCTATTTAACATCAATTTCAGGTGATTCCAAAGCTTGCGTCCACGAAAAAATATAGCCTTTTGACAATTGTTAGCTTTCCGTAAAGGTAGTGAAAGATCAGTTTCAGTATTTCTTAGTTTTCTGATATTCCGAGTCGACTTTTTGACAAAATATATCGGGTCATAAGTCATATTGTTCGCAGTATATATCGGGCTGGCAGGGTCGTCTTCCAGCGACTAATGTCTAACCAGGCCTTAAGATTAAAAAAGAATTTTCCACTCACTTTCTTCCTCAGTAAATTTCCTGGAAGCTCTCTTCTCTTCGTCTTTCACATTTTTCCAAAAAGGCTTCGACTTCCACCAAAGAGCTACAGCCATTTGCCTTTCTTTTCTGAAATGAAACAAACATGTGAATTTAGAACATTTCTAAATTCTTCCAAATCAAATCACATTTAATAATACAGGTTTTTATAAGAAACTTGGATCAGCACCTAGTATATACTAAATGTGTCTTAATTTTGCATGAAATTTCCACTATTCAGGTACTACTGAAAGTATTATTTAGGTACTAGGAAAGCAATTCAATTTGATTCTTATTTTAAAAGTGCATGAATTTGACGCAGTTTCAATGCCTGCTACAGGTCTGTTTCTTGACATAAAATTCAATATTTAGCAATGAAAAACCAGGTATGTTGCAAAAACACAAATTCCTATAAACTCAAAGCAATTGCAAACTTTGAAATATGCCCAGAAGTAATTTGGTCCTTGACACAAATGCACATAAAGAAATGTTGGAGATCAGTAATAGAGTCAATTGATGATTTTTCACTTTCTATTGGGTAACCCAGTATGCCAAGAAACGTATTTATTGCAATCCTAGAAGCTGCAACACAATTCTTGCACCCAAAAAATAAGAAACAAACTGAGACGTGTAAATAAAATATTGCAGTAACAGTTACTCGAGAATACATCCTGAGCTATTTACGAAATGTAAATTCAGTTCGAAGAGGAGCCAGCCAAAAACAACGACTTTCAGTGAATCAAATCTGCTTCGTTTGTCTAAACTGCCAGTAAGCGTCGACTCCTAAACGACGCTTTTCCAAGGGTGTGTTCAATCGTATTTAGAATCCAAATGCAATTTTGACCAAAGAAATAATACGATATGGAATCAAATCATTTTTAGTCTATCGTGCTTTCAGAATGAAAATGTGAATTCATTTGATTTGATTTATTTCTATATGATTCATGTGCAGTTTCTATCTATATAATTAATGTGCCTCACAGGAAAGTTGCCTCATGGAACGAAGCAGGGCTAGGATTGTCAAAGCATTGTCAAAGCTCCAGATATCACTACGTGAAGAGCGGTACGCCTTTTCATAAATCTTCGGAGTTCACTCTGTTCATATGGTCATGTCATCGCACTTCTTTTGGTGAGAAGCAATAAAAGATCCGCGAGGCAAACAGAAAATAAACTTATATGCAAAGTTTGCAAACTGGTGCAAAATTCAAACTATTTACAAACAATTTACAAGGCGTACTAAATTAAGTGGGTATTTCCATGGAAATCCTAGCTTTCCCAGCTATCTTCCCAATTCTTTTGGTGCAGGTTTAACTTTGTTGCAAATTTGCTTAAGGGGGCCTAACTTGTATGAATTGGGTTTACTCACAGTCCTGTTTTCGTGGCATAGTACAGAGCAATTGCTATACTGTTGTCCTGTAATCCGAACCAGACGACGTAAGATGGCGTAAGAATATTTATGTTGTCCTGTAATCGACGTAAGATGGCGTAAGAATATTTAATCGAGCCGCCAGGATAGTCACAAATAGCCCCNTAACAAAGACAGGGACAAAAATCTACAAAAACAGGGACAAAAACAAAAAGGGCATGTCCATAAATGCAAATCAATCTTTAAAGATAGAAGATTTTTAACATTTTTGGTGAAAAGGGCATGTCCTTACAACCGCGTCTATACGATAGACGACGCCCACACAATGCTGGTAAAATTTGAAAACAGTAAAATTTGAGAACGGCACAATTTTAAAACGACGTCGTGGAAAGGGTTAAAAGTTTCAAGAAGCATCGACAAAATCTGGTCATCGCATCGGTCAAAGCCTTTACACGATTCTTTCAATACGACAGCCACAAGAAGCAACTCGCTCATAAATTCCTTCAGGGAATCAAAAAGCAAAGCTCCAAAGAATCATTTCGGGAAAACTCCTTGCTTTAAGCCTGGTTTCCACTTGGTCGTTTTCAGTTGTTGTCATTTGAGTCGTTGTAGTCGTTCAGCCTGGTTTCCACTTAGTCGCTTGTGTTGTTTGAGTCACTAGGGTTCGTTCATTCATTCATTCATTCATTCATTCATTCATTCATTCATTCATTCATTCATTCATTCATTCATGCATTCATTCACTTTACTTATTTACATACGGTAGCCCGTCGGTCCATCAGGACTGGTTTTCAGGGTGTCGTGGCAAAAAAGAATTCACAAATTAAAAGAAACTACAAAATATCTTACAAAATAGCGTTTTTATTTATGGTTTTCAGTGATTCTTTTCTTGAAGATGGCAAGGGAGGGTGCCTATTTAACATCAAGTTCAGGTAATTCCAAAGCTTAGGTCCACGAAAAAATATAGCCTTTTGACAATTGTTAGCTTTCCCTAAAGGTATTGAAAGATCAGTTTCAGTATTTCTTAGTTTTCTGATATTCCGAGTCGACTTTTTGACAAAATATATCGGGTCATTTTGGTTGCAGTATATATTGGGCTGGCAGGGTCGTCTGCCAGCGACTAATGTCTAACCAGGCCTTCAGATTGAAAAAGAATTTTCCACTCACTTTCTTCCTCAGTAAATTTCCTGGAAGCTCTCTTCTCTTCGTCTTTCACATTTTTCCAAAAAGGCTTCGACTTCCACCAAAGAGCTACAGCCATTTGCCTTTCTTTTCTGAAATGAAACAAACATGTGAATTTAGAACATTTCTAAATTCTTCCAAATCAAATCACACTTAATAATACAGGTTTTTATAAGAAACTTGGATCAGCACCTAGTATATACTAAATGTGTCTTAATTTTGCATGACATTTACACTATTCAGGTACTACTGAAAGTATTATTTAGGTACTAGGAAAGAAATTAAATTTGATTCTTATTTTAAAAGTGCATGAATTTGACGCAGTTTCAATGTCTGCTACAGGTCTGTTTCTTGACATAAAATTCAACATTTAGCAATGAAAAACCAGGTATGTTGCAAAAACACAAATTCCTATAAACTCAAAGCCATTGCAAAACTTTGAAATATGTCCAGAAATAATTTGGTCCTCGACACAAATGCATATAAAGAAATGTTGGAGATCAGTAATATAGTCAATTGATGATTTTTCACTTTCTATTGGGTAACCATTATGCCAAGAAACGTATTTATTGCAATCCTAGAAGCTGCAACACAATTCTTGCACCCAAAAAATAAGAAACAAACTGAGACGTGTAAATAAAATATTGCAGTAACAGTTACTCGAGAATACATCCTGAGCTATTTACGAAATGTAAATTCAGTTCAAAGAGGAGCCAGCCAAAAACAACAACTTTCAGTGAATCAAGTCTGCTTCGTTTGTCTAAACTGCCAGCGAGCGTCGACTCCTAAACGACGCTTTTCTAAGGGTGTGTTCAATCGTATTTAGAATCCAAATGCAATTTTGGCCAAAGAAATAATACGATATGAAATCAATTCATTTTTAGTCTATCGTGATTTCAGAATAAAAATTTTCAAATAATGTGACTTCATTTGGTGAGATTTGTAATAGCGCAAAATTACTCATAACTCCAGCAAACATCTTGCTTGGTGACAATCGCGGACATTTTCACCTGATATCTAATTTGAGAAAGAGTGTAGTGTTCTTTGTTTGGCTTTTTGTTTTCTGTCTTGTTTTTTTTTTATTATTCATAGGTAGGTCGTCTTAGTTTTGTGTGATGCCACGGAGTAGTCATAGTTTTTGCACCCAGTGGCATCGTCCTTGTAGTATCGTTAAGTATTTTGTAAGTAGTGTAGCAAGTAAACTTGTATTGTAAATTTTTATCAGAATGTAAAAAAAAAATTCTGTATAATTCATGTGCAGTTTCTATCTATACAATTCATGTGCCTCACAGGAAGGTTGCCCATGGAACGAATCAGGGCTAGGATTGTCAAAGCATTGTCAAAGCTCCAGACATCACTACGTGAAGAGGGGTACGCCTTCATAAATCTTCGGAGTTCATTCTGTTCAATGGTCATGCCATCGCACTTCTTTTGGTAAGAAGCAATAAAAGATTTGTGAGGCAAAAAGAAAATAAACTTTGAAAAGTTTGCAAACTGGTGCAAAATTCAAACTATTTACAAACAATTTACAAACTCACCCGTACTAAATTAAGTGGGTATTTCCATGGAAATCCTAGCTTTCCCAGCTATCTTCCCAATTCTTTTGGTGCAGGTTTAACTTTGTTGCAAATTTGCTTAAGGGGGCCTAACTTGTATGAATTGTGTTTACTCACAGTCCTGTTTTCGTGGCATAGTACAGAGCAATTGCTATACTGTTGTCCTGTAATCCGAACCAGACGACGTAAGATGGCGTAAGAATATTTATGTTGTCCTGTAATCGACGTAAGATGGCGTAAGAATATTTAATCGAGCCGCCAGGATAGTCACAAATAGCCCCTATGACACGTCAGCTCCACCATTAATCAAGAATCTCGGCTGGCTCACTATTAGAGAACTGATCGATTTTGAGACTTGTAAGATGGTATTTAAATCCCAGAATGCCCTTCTTCGCCCCTGATTACTTGGGAAGCATCTTTCAAAAGGTATCTGAAGCTACTGACCGTCAGCTGAGGAACTCTAAAACAAGCCTTAGGGTACCTCTACTGAAAACTTCAACTGGTCAGAAATCTTTTGCCTACAGAGGGGCCAAGCTCTGGAATGCCCTAGATAGTGGTGTCAAAGCGTTATCCTCCCTCTACACTTTTCGAAGTAAATTTAAAGCCCAATTATGAATCAACTCGCTTTTCTTTCTTTTTTAATCGATGAATATTGTAAATAGGTCTATATTATATATTTAGTTATTATCAAATTATTTATTTTAGCATGGCTCCCTGTAAAACAGTATTTAAATATTGAGTGGATTACCATGGATAAAAAAGTTAAAATGAAAATGAAATGAAATGAAATGCGGTTTGAAATTCAGGTGTTGATGCAATACGATATCAACCGGTATAAGAATGACCACAGGGAACCAGACAGCGTGATTTTTTAATTGCACCGTCTGTTACACGGATTAACAGGACAGCAATTGCTCTGTGTACTATGTCACGAAACAGCACTGTGAATAAAACCAATTCGTACAAGGAAAGCGCCCTTGATTTGCTGCAAACTACATACAGAAACCCATTCTTTTACTAAGGATATTGCCTTTAATATGAACTCCCAAAAGAAGCCTATTAAACATACCTTGAGTGGACCTGATGCCACCACATCTGTGGAATATACATACAATCTCCCTCCTCTGCTTCAGCAATCCAATATCTTAATTTCATCACTTCAGGATATTTCTCAAGGTCAACTGCACTTGTGTTAATGTTTGAAACCCCCTTGACTTTCGACTCATCAGCATAAAGATTACTGGAGTAGATCGGAGATACCAAAACTGCCTGTGGATGATATCATCAGATTATCAAAAATACAGCACTAAATGGATTTTGATTATTGAAAGGGTAAGTAAGGAGGAAGTTTCCTTATCTTCTGTTGGACATTTCAGTTGAAAAATATTCAAAGAATTCAATCTAAACTATACACAAAAACAAGGAAGGTTACACCCCGTGTGAAAAGGCCTAAAGAGCTGGACTTGGACATTTGAGATTACTATATTTTTGGCACAAACAGGGGCGTCTCCAGGCAAAAAACAGTAAATGAGGTGGACCCTTGTACAGAAATGACTTCTGACAGCCATGTATCCAACGCATGCATCAATTAATTAGCCACAAAAAAGGATAAAATGTACAATGATTAAGAGATAAAAATAGCTACAATACAATTTAAATACAATATTAATAACATATACATATAAAAAACACCCCAATTATAGTGGCAGGGAAGAATTAAAATGACCATATTTCTATAATGGTTCCCTTAGGGGTGCATGAACAGAAAATGCAAGGTAGTTGGAGAAGGAGAGAAATATTGTGTGCACGTGTTAGTTGTTAGGTTAGTGCCCACAAGATGAATTTTAAAGACATAAAACTGAAACTTTTAGAAGACTGTTACATTCCGTGGTGCAAAAATCTTGAAGCCTTACCCTTTTATGACCGTTAATCACACACAGCAAGTTTTCATCTGTATCAATATGAGCAGTGGAATGAGTATTCCCTCCACTCAACCAAAAATATGATACAAAGAAAAACTGATCAACTTCTTCACATCGCAAGCACAGTGGGAGAACAATTTCATCTCGCATCTCTGGCAAAACTTCATCCACCATGTAGAGTCTACTTTTTTCATTTCTGTAACTATCTATAAATGCACCAAAATTTTTAGCAGGAGGGATATTATTTTTGTCATCATCTTTGGTTTCCATCAACATTGTTCTGTTGCCATATTTCTCTTTGAGGTATTCATCTGTCCATAGGCGATACGCTGGCCAATGTTTGGCAACACCTGCACACAAAAGAGTATTATAAACTTTATATTGATGGTGAGCTTCAGAATAAATTTAATTTGAGCTTTGAAGGTAATGTGTCCATATATAAGGCCAGCGTATACCCAACCTGTCAACATCTATCAAATTCTCGGCAAATGATTGGTTGCTATTCAAACTGATCACATGAATAGAGAAAATTGCTGTGATGCGTGATTGAAAAAAAATTTAATTGATGCCTTGCTCTGGGAGGCCTACTTGTATGGACACATTACCTTTAACATCAAACGTTTAAATGATGCGTCTAAGTTTAATGGTCTCCCACACACATACGTTAAAAATGTGTTATATATCCAAGAAAAATCTTAAAAGTAAGAACCCAAAAATTCTTTCTAAGAAAGGTAAAAAAATCCAACAGCCTTGCAAAAAGTTGTCCATACTTTCTAGCAAGATCTTACAGGGCGTGTTGAATCTTACCAGGAATTAGAAATCGTTGGAATAAAATGCGAGGATCAATGTTACTTGTGGTGTACCACAGGCCTCTGTTCTTGATCAACGTCTTTTTTGAATTTATATCAATTGAATCTACTTATCAACCAAAATACTTGTCTAGGACTTAGAGCCACCTACGAACAGGAGGGTGTATACCCATTAACAGCCATTGCCAAATCTACCTTATCTAGCTCTTCATGGGGCTACAATGCTAAAATAGTTTGTCTTCCATTTACTTTAATTAACAACTTTATTTGTCTCCCTAAATTTACTAGCAGTTGTACATACGTATTACTAATGTGCAGGTTAATTTATAGTAACGACAGATAGATATATAAATATGTTTTTATCTCTTTGCTTATGATACAAACGTTTTGAGTAAACAATCTTGAAAAAAAACTACAGTAGTCTGATTATGGAACATATGTTTTGGGTTTAAAATTTGGTCTTCAAATATTTTTGGTTTTCTGAGACTGGATTTTTGGGGGATAAATCCAAATTGGGTAATCTGTATTCTTACTTTTTCATTGGGATAAAGTTTTAAAGTCTCTGCCTCCCAGGACAAAAGGCTATGAACTCACCTTTGATTACAACAGGCTTATGTGCAACAATATAATTCATGTAGAAATCTTCTGGTGAAATCATATATTCAAGTACATCAGCGTAATGATCAGGTGGTCTGTGTGAGCCAAGTGGTTTCATGTGACCTCTTTTGAACATTTCTTCTTCGGTCAGCTCAAGTTTTTCATTGGATTCTTTGCTGTATTTATTTTCACTTTGATTGCATTCTTTTGTATGCAGTTGAGTATGAATGATTTGAAATAAAATTAAAAAGATGCAGCCATGTAACATCACATCACCAAAGAACCCCTGCAACATGTGGCATCATGTTATTAATGAACAATTGTGAGAAAATAACATTTAAAAGAAAATTTCAACTTTCTTGCTTAGATTTAACATTTTACCAGTGGCAGAGGAGATGGGGGGGGATGTGGTCTCCCCAATGCCAAATAGAATGGAGACCTTTTTTTGGAAAACAATAGACATAAATAATGCTTTTCAACTGCAACAATAGCTTTGCCCCACAATATTTGGCAAAATGTCCGCCACTGCATTTTACATTACTTTAATGAGTATGTATCATTTGCCACAAACAATATTTACAAGTTTTATAATATAAAAACAGATACGATACAATAAATATACAAGGTTAAAGATTTAAAAACACCCTTAATTATAGTGGCAGTAGAAGCATTAAAAGGTCAAGATGACCCTATTTCCATAATGGTCCCCTTAAGAGGTGCCTGTATAATGGAAAATGTAGGAAGACGGAAAATATAGATCTTGACATGTTCTTTGGATAAAAAGCGTAGTTTGTAAGACAAAAGCAAGATTGGGTGAGATGATGCAGGGTCTCCAGACTGCAAAGTTTGCAAAGTGCGCACGAAAGATGCGCACCTCGCTATTGTTTAAAAAACAATGACTCTATTGTTCTTCCTTTGTTATACTTAAAATTGCGCACGGAAGATCTTCCGCGCGCGCAACATAAAATGCAGTCTGGCAGGGTCTTAGTAGAAGACACATATGTCATCTTCCTCCGTCTGATATTTTGGAAAAATTTTCTTTGATCATATGTTTGAAGTTGTTAATAATGTCTGTTGATTTCAACTCACATGGCAGGTTATTCCACATTTTCGGCCATAGATGGGATAGGCACTTCAGCAGATAATACTCTTGGAGGAACAAAGCATTTTGATTGGCAACCACCCAGGGTGCATTTCATGCACTTAGGCCCGAAGATCTTCGGCGTGGAAAATAAATTTTCTCGGCGTATTGGCGTNAAAATTGCGCACGGAAGATCTTCCGTGCGCGCAACATAAAATGCAGTCTGGCAGGGTCTTAGTAGAAGACACATATGTCATCTTCCTCCGTGCTGTTATTTTGGAAAAATTTTCTTTGATCATATGTTTGAAGTTGTTAATAATGTCTGTTGATTTTAACTCACATGGCAGGTTATTCCACATTTTCGGCCATAGATGGGATAGGCACTTCAGCAAATAATACTCTTGGAGGAACAAAGCATTTTGATTGGCAACCACCCAAGTGGGGATGAATGTACCCTATGTGCAGGAAGATAAATCCGAGAGGGGACTGCCTGAAACCAAGGCCATTGATTGTAAAGATTTTGCTCAACTTTATGTGGATCTTTTGCCCAAATATGGCTGATTTTCGTAAATTTTCTAAACTTTAGCAGCATCCCATCTCATAGGCTTATGCAATGAATGCAATGGGGTCATCAGCCTCTTCCTTCAGATTGTCAGACAACGGAGATATCTTTATCAGAATATTGGACTTTGGCAAGATTTCCCTTGGAGTTTGAGATCATACAATTGTCTGATTTTAATCCAAATTCTGGATCAAAAGAAATATGACTGGATTTAAAATGTCCTTCAAATTTGGAAAATTGTCAGTGGATTTCATTGCTCATTATGGCTTGCTCCTCATTTACATTGAAAAAATATCGAATTGCAGCATTGTTTATCAGAAAAACCAAAGTATTTTAACTTGTTCATTGGTGTATTAAAGTTGTAATAATGTGTTAATAGTTGGAGAAAATTTAGGTTCCCCTGCGTTCCCATCTTCTCAAAATTCTTCTAAAAACTAACATTTTCTTCATTATTATTTCATATATATTCATATTGTCTCATTCGACAAAACCCTAAAAAATCTTGCGGCCAACCTACAGTTTGCGTCCTGCCTGCTTTCTTTAGTTAGATGGCTTCGAAAGGAGCCCTCATCTTCTGAGACCAAGCAAGATGAATTGGGCTAGGGTACTTAGTCTTAGGTAGGCCTTCTTTGATGAGATATGGACTGGAGATCAAAACTTACGTGAATCAATCACTTACCATCTTTATTCAACGGAATTTCTTCAATGCAACAGCACGAATACCAATTGAACGACAGCTTTCTTGCTCTAGGGACGATGATCAACCTTCCTGCTGGTGAAAACTTCCTTGTTTTAGTGCACGAGTAGGAAGTTTCATTGTGCATTGTTTTTCACTGATCAGTGTTGTTTTTCAGTAGGAAGAGGAAGAAATTCAGCCTCGTTCTTGAGGAAAAGCCTCGTTTCTGAACTCATCGTGCGTCATAGCCACTGATCTCAGTGGTCATAGCACGATTGCACGTGATAAAACACTGTTCCACTAACCAGCAGCCTTTGTGCGCTTTCTTTGCAAAACCAAATAAACAACATTCTTTCTCGGACAAAAATAGATGGAACGTGCAAGGTATGCAGGTAGCAAAGGCCCCTTTGAAAATTGGAGAAAGGGAAATATCGAATTTTAAATTTCGGACTCTATGGCTTTGTNCATATATATTCATATTGTCTCATTCGACAAAACCCTAAAAAATCTTGCGGCCAACCTACAGTTTGCGTCCTGCCTGCTTTCTTTAGTTAGATGGCTTCGAAAGGAGCCCTCATCTTCTGAGACCAAGCAAGATGAATTGGGCTAGGGTACTTAGTCTTAGGTAGGCCTTCTTTGATGAGATATGGACTGGAGATCAAAACTTACGTGAATCAATCACTTACCATCTTTATTCAACGGAATTTCTTCAATGCAACAGCACGAATACCAATTGAACGACAGCTTTCTTGCTCTAGGGACGATGATCAACCTTCCTGCTGGTGAAAACTTCCTTGTTTTAGTGCACGAGTAGGAAGTTTCATTGTGCATTGTTTTTCACTGATCAGTGTTGTTTTTCAGTAGGAAGAGGAAGAAATTCAGCCTCGTTCTTGAGGAAAAGCCTCGTTTCTGAACTCATCGTGCGTCATAGCCACTGATCTCAGTGGTCATAGCACGATTGCACGTGATAAAACACTGTTCCACTAACCAGCAGCCTTTGTGCGCTTTCTTTGCAAAACCAAATAAACAACATTCTTTCTCGGACAAAAATAGATGGAACGTGCAAGGTATGCAGGTAGCAAAGGCCCCTTTGAAAATTGGAGAAAGGGAAATATCGAATTTTAAATTTCGGACTCTATGGCTTTGTCAATGTTAAATCTCTATTCAGTTAGAAACTTGATGTCCTGATTTGTTTTGTTATCAGAAAAAGGAGTGTCTTCATGCATATAGCTGACAGGAAACTCGGCATTGAAAAATTTAATATGTCGTATTGGCATTCTAAAATTAGCTCCCAAGGTGAAGACGTTCTACATCTTTGTAAACAAGTGGACGTTCTAGAATTGCAATGTGGGATTGAACAAACTGCATTGTGGTATAGCTTCGCTGTGCAGAGGCTGCTGGTTAGCGCAGGGTCTTTAAATATTTGTCCGATGCGCAGCGAATATGATTCGCAGCGAATATTTTGGTTTATGCGAAGGAGGAGAGAAAATGCGGAGGAATTCGCTGCGCATCATATTCGCTGCGCATCGGACAAATATTTAAACTGAAAATATTTAAACTGATGGCCCTGTGAATTAACTTGATGTTATTCACAGCTTTAATCATAATTTTGAAAAATATTCCAGAATTTGGTGTCCGGTTTCAGTGGCGTGGCGATGGGTCTTGTAGCCCCATTTCAAGACTGAGTACAAACATAGTAAAAACTTGACAAAAAATCACACAAATAATCTAGAAACTGTCGAAAAACAACTTATTTTACACGATAATCAGTCAGTTTGTCACAACTGGAAACTATATCAATCCATTTGCTCTTCAAAATAAGCACCTTTAGAATTAGAAACACCATGGTGAAAAGATTCTTACATATAATAGGAGTAAATATTGAAAATTTCAGGCTGTAGGTTCTTATACGACGAAGGTTCCTATATGCATGTATGTATGTATGTATGTATATAAGCACACTAATCCTTAGTACAAAGGTTTTTCATAGCGGCATAAAATTAATCGAACGGAAATAATTACACTTTCATATTTAAAAAGTTAAAACTTGTTTCAATTGAATATCTTAACCTAAAAATTTTCTTATAAAATGAATCAATAACCTAATTTTGTGTTTAGTCGCAATTTAAATTGTACATAAGAAGAGGCATTCTTGACATGACTTGGCAGTGAATTGTAGTCTTTGACACCACTATAACAAAAAGTCCTCTGATCACTGCGTGCTGTTGCCATTGGTACGTGTAAGTTGTTAGCTTGCCTTGTTTGATACTGATGTAAGTTTTTGTTTAGCGTAAAATTTTCCGCGAGGTAAACTGGTGCGAGACCATGTAAGCATTTGTAAACGAGGCACATCCGATGGTAAGATCTGAGTTGATTTAGTCTCATCCATCCAAGGTTATGAAGCAATGGAGTTGCATGTTCACGCTTGGGAACTCCAGCAATGACTCTTGCAGCGAAGTTTTGGACCATTTGTGCCTTATTGGTGACGTTCTTACTGGCAGTGTCATATACAATATCACCATAGCTTACACGTGACATCACTGTGGCAGACACAAGGTTTTTAAGAACTTCTTTAGTCATGGAACCCCTTAACTTCGATATTTGAATAAGTTTTCCTGTACTTGATCGCTTCAAGTCTGTAATATGCTCCTTCCATGTAAGATTTTGATCAAATTTCATGCCTAGGTTTTTAACAGTTGGGACAGCTTCAATCGGAGTGTCTTGGATCAGTATAGTTTTGCTTTGAGGGGAAATTTTCGCTAATTGCTGTCGGGTGCCATAGATAATATACTGAAATTTATCGGGATTCGCTTTCAGTTTATTCTTTGTGAACCAGTCTAAAATCAAATTACACTTTTTAACTAGTTCTGAAACAGCAGTATCCAATGATTTTACAGTGCAGCTGGTGAATAGTTGTAGATCGTCTGCATATCCGTGGATGCTAGTCTCCATTGTCCCGGGTGGTGCATTTTCCGCCAC
>REGM01000159.1:387147-419758 GCA_004194415.1 Aurelia aurita | reverse complement strand
ACAAGTCTAAATTTAGAAAAAAGTTTGTCATTTGATTTAGGAGATGGTAAGTTTGTTTTCTAACATTAATGTTACAAACCCCGGAATTGTCCTCTACTCTCTGAATCTAAGTGAGACTCTCATCGACATAGTAAAGAGGCAATCTTCATTCAGTCCATTAGATTCAGGTTCTTTAATCTCCTAAAAGGTGCAGTTTGTTTTTACCCACACACAGTACGTAGATGATCTCTTTGACCGAGGTAGAGTTGGTCAAACTTGGTGAGGCAAAGGTGTTTCTTTTCAAGATGGTAAACACGTGCAACAATTTTAACAACACAAACGCACAACACCATGTGGGCCTAAACTGATACAAATAGAAGCTGAACTGACAGGTAATTAACTGACAAGTAAGATCAAATTTTATCAAATCTACAATTTTTCTCCGCCACCTGTCATCGAATGACGCAAGAATGCTTGAGATTGTTCATCGTCATCATGTTTGGCGCCAAGAAAAACAATGCCAATGTGAACTTTGAACCCGAGACCAATTGATCTCAAACCGGTTTGAGAATAATTTGCGTTTACATGGTGTTTTTAAGCTGGGTGAAATTTCAAACCAATTTGAAATGCTGAATTGAGTTTCACCCCGGTTTGAGTTAAAAGTTGTATTTTCCATGTAAACACTATAAGGGCTTTGACCAGACACCGAGTTCAACTGAGATCAGGGTGAAATTTCAAACCGATTTGACTTTCTCATGTAAACCGCCCCTTAAGCCCAGTTTCCAGTCAGTGGAATTTCCAAGCGGGCGGAAATTCTTTTGTTTACGACAGGAAATGTCGCTTCGCAATTGAATAGAAATTTAAGGTTGAATGACTTTTGATTGTTTAAAAGTCCGCCCGCTCGGAAAATCCCATTGACTGGAAATCAGCCTTTAGAGCTGTCCTTTGCGCTTTCCTTTGTTTGCATTTGCGAGTTTACCATTCAGCCGTTGAAATTTCTTGTCTTTGATCGCTAATCGCTTTCTTCTGGGATATCGATCAAAGCAGCAGATCCTTTTGTTACAAATTCAGCACTTGTTAGTCGAACCCAAATAAACCAAGCTGCATGGCTAACTGATGGCTAACTGACTTGTTGTGCATGCGAAAAGGGTTGCTATAAGAGAAGACATGAAGACACCGAAAGAAGAAGGATATGTCATATGTCTAAAGAACTAGGGCCTTTTGTGTATTGGATTCAGAAGCTGAATAGTGGGCAATGCAGTTCCCGTATTTTTCTGTGTATAAAGGCTGATTTCCAGTCAGTGGAATTTTCCGAGCGGGCGGAATTTTATACAATGAAAAGTCACTCAACCTCACATTTCTATTCAATTATAAAGCGACATTTTCTCTCGTAAACAAAAGAATTTCCGCCCGCTCGGAAAATTTCACTGACTGGAAACTGGCCTTAAATCAAACAGGTTCTGGATTAGATCTAAATTTGCACAAAGGAATTCTCTTGACCTCGATTATCAGCTGGCAAAGTAGTAAGCTACGGTAGACTGATTACATAGTCGTAGTTATCGCTATTGATAGACCGATGGATGCTGAAACCAACCAGTTTGAGAAAAAAATTCAATTCAATAAAAGTATAAAAAGGTTTGAAAAACTGTTGTTGTTGTTGTTGTTGCGATAACTGGGACTTTGTAGCAAGTCTAGTAGTAAGCCATTAACCATGCTGGATTTTACATCGATGCGAAATCTATGAATACGCACAAAGTTTAATCTCTCTCCCGAGAAGTACAAATAATTCAGCATTCTAAACGAGGCTATGACGCGTGGTGTAGATGTTAATCTTGATCAAACAGCAAAGATACAACATTCTTCAAAAATTTCCCTACCGTTTGCTTAAATAATACGAGATAAAACTCACGTCCCCAGGTGACACCTGGATGATCTAACGAGACGGAATCTTCCAATCTAAAAGGAGTATTTACGCAATATGGGAGACGGCGCCTCTGGTCCTCTTTCATATTTTTAGAACCAAAGAAGCTATTGCAAAATAATGATATGAGGTTATGATTAAATGATGAAGCGATATGGGCAGTTCTATTTTCACTTAAGTTTGACAAAGAGCGAGGCAGGAGCATGTAGAGATATCTCTCCAATCAGTACGTCTAAAAAACGTTGCACAGCAAGTGCGACACCTTCAAACAACTGCTTGAATAGGCATAAATATCAACTGATTAAGAAATGCTTTTCCTTCTACGATCAAAACAGAGATAAAAGAGATATATGATATCGCTGCAGCTGCCCCGACATAAATAGCTCCGGTTTATGAAATCAAAGTTCATTCTCGACAACGCGTTGAGCCGTGTGGATGTGCTGAATGTAGGTCGTAAGATCGGAAAGGGATTGATGTCAAAATAGTTCGGATTTGAGGAGGGTCGAGTCAGAATTCAGTTTTCAAGAAAGTTGAGTCAGAATCTACAATTCAACTGCGTCAAGTAGGAATTCAGATTTCAAGAGGGTCAAGTCAATAGCAGAAGGAAAATAGTACAGTTAAAAAAGAAAGCAAGCAACTATTTTTATCGAGCATTTTGATCACTGAAGAGTGATCTCAACGAAAGGTGACACTGATGCAAAGATAAGAAGGTAAGCTATCTGAAAAGCGTTGCTTATTTATGAGTGTTTACTGCTAAGTAAATTGGGGTTAAATATAGGGTTGGTGAAGGCTAATTTAGTCACTACCGTCCTATGAAACCATAAGCTTTAGGAAAGCTGTAATCTTCATGGATTCCAGAAAATACACCTTTTTGTTACCAAGATTTTTAAAAGGGCAGTTTTGGTTTGTGAGTGTTTAGTTCTGAGTCAATTAGATTTTGGTGAAGGCTAATTTAGTCACTACCGTCCTACGAAATCATAAGCTTTAGGAAAGCTGTAATCCTCAAAGATTCCAGAAGATATATCTGGTCGTTACCAAGTTTTTAACTGTTTCTAGTTTTTAGTTAATTAGCGTTAGAGATAATTCAGGGTTGGTTGAGGCTAACTTAGCAGCAAAACACACTTATGAAGTACAAGATTTTACGAACGCTCTTTCTTAGCCGGTAACGACGAGGGAATTCGTTTACGAGTCTTTAGATCTAAATTCTATCTCATATTAGATGTTAGGCGAAAACATCCGCAAACTAAAACAATTAAAGACGTTTGCATTAGTAATTTTGCGTTATCACAAATCTTATCAGACATCTAATATAAGGTGGACTATGCTTAAATTAAAGTCAAGATTTACTCAGGGTTGGTTCGGGCTGATTGAATACAATGGCATCGCCAGGGGGTGGACTGGGGTGGATGTATCCACCCCAGTTTTCTCATTGTGGTATTTATTCATAAGCAAAACGGTGTAAAAATAGCTGGGTATACCTTTCCGAACTCGATTCCATACTAAGTCCACCCCACATTTTTTGGGCTGGGACGCCCCTGATTCAATAACTAAACTCGTAAGCCAAAATATAATTCACGAAAGCTCTTTTAAGCAGTTAACATGTTTAAATTTCGGATTGGATTTTTGAGTGTTAAGTTCCAAGTAAATTAGGCTTTCGAGGTAAATTTAGAGATAGTTAGGGTTGATTTAGATCTACGAATAGATCCAATTTACGCAAAATAGGTTTAGTGTCAGACTTCTTTATAGGTTTAAATTGTGTCTCTATTTATATCCTTGACTAAAAGAAAACGTTCGCTAAATACTTTTGTCCCAGTAATGAAGTTTCTTAAAGGGAATCTAAGCATATAAAAGACTTTGATAAAAATAGCCATGCAAAGACAATAGGCCGTGACACGTGCCGAACCATATTTGGGTAACTGATCTGCGTAAACAGGAAATATTGATATCTGATTCGCTAGAATTTGACCCTAAGCGTCTTGAGCCACTTTTATATGCTTATACTCCCTTTAAGTTTTCGTGATCTCAGAGTTAAGTTTCCTGTAAAGAGGTTTTAAAAAAATACGCGTAGCCCTCGAATTTGGCTTCTGTTTCATTACCCTGAACAAGACGGAACTGGCACACTCTCCGTCGCAGAGGCTGTTGTTTGCAAACGAGCAGAACGTGAGGCTCCGAAGGAGCAAAGAGCTCGTTGCGCCTTCGGCGCGGATCATTTCATCCGTCCTCCGGTAATACAGCCTCTGCGAAGGAGAGTGGAACTGGCATGAAGGAATCTTTCAATATGAATAACAGATCTAAAGTATTCTCAACAATTTTGTAGACCAAAAATGTTTTGGCTATAGAACTTGCCATTTTATTGCCAAATACTGCAAACTAGGTATAATTCAAAAGAGCTTAGCGATTGGAAATTGAATCTTGCAATGGTTAGGAAATTTTTGCAATTTTTTTGTTTCACAAATTTTTCTGACCTCTTATACATCGTTCAAAGCGCACGTCTTCACATATATATAGTAGTATGAGTTAGATTCTGTATAGAGTGGCTAGTTTGGCCGTTGCCTGTTATAGATTGCGCTATGGTCAGTTGTTGGCTCTAATATATTCTTAATAAAATGTGACAGAAAAGCTCGACCAGGGTCTATTCCGGAGCTCACAGTTTCGGAAGGAGCAACTCTTACGTGATCTCGATTCCACTGAAATATAAAGCTCCTTCGCATACGCGTCGTAGCAACAATATCATTGACTGAGGACAAGGACTAAAGCAAAATGGCAAACTCGTCCCCAGGACCTTTTGTCATATTGGGACGGAGACATTTTTTTCATCTCCGTCCCAATAAGACAAAGGTCCTGGGGACGAAGTTGGCAAAATGGTACATTTATAAAATGTAGATATCGAATTTTCCCAAAATGATCTTAAAAGAAAAGAATTTCAGGTGAAGCAAAACTTAATTAGTTAGAACTTCTTTCAAGATTATTTGATTGCCCTTCTTTGGATCAAAGTAAATTTAGATCAATGGTCAAGAGAATGAGTGCACAATCTATCACCTGACGCGCATCTGTGCAGTAGTACTTTGGACTTCTCTGCATTTCAATGGAAGGCATACAGCAATGAACTGAATCGAGAAAAACCACGATACCAATCTGTGTGAGCGGTGTCGGATGGATTAAAACAAGGGCAGATTTTGTAACAAATTTATAAAGGATTTGACCGTGAAAATCGTTCGGGGTGTAACTTTACACCCCGAACGATTTTCACGGTCAAATTCCTTATAAATTTTCAAACTTATTATCGTCATAAAATTACAATCGTAAATACTAGGATTATGAAAATTTGACTTTAGACTAAAATTTGGGTGCTAAATCCAGATCCGTGNATAAAATTACAATCGTAAATACTAGGATTATGAAAATTTGACTTTAGACTAAAATTTGGGTGCTAAATCCAGATCCGTGGTCAAAAGTTTCGTATGAAGAAATTTTTAAAAATTTCCAAAACGAGGCCGTTAGTTGAAAAGGTGTATTGCTTTCGACTCACGCGCTATTTCAAAGTGATTAGCGCTCGAAGACAAAGAGAATTCTCTCTTGCAACAAATCAAAACAAATAAAGCCGCAAAAGTCACCCCGAAGCCATCATGGCAAACTATCGCGTTGTGCAAGCGAAAAGGGGTTTTTAAGGCTAGGGAACTGTGAAAATTTAGAAAACAAGGTCGTCATCAAAATACTTGACAGAAACTGCAGAAAATATTCACAGAAGATCATCGAAAGGGCAAATCCACCTGGGCACCTGCGTTTTCCTGTCCACAAGATAATTCGTTGTTGCATGGAAATCATCAAATATCTTGTTTCCTAATTCTTATGTCTGATGACGACTAATAAAACACGACTTTACGACAGATCTCTGCTGGCGATTAGCATGAAATGTTTTGAAATTTTTCAAAGATCTCCTTCAAAATTCGGCCCATGAAGCAATTTCATATTTGACAGCTTAGCCGAAAATCCCACCGAACAAGTAGAATTGCGAATGTTGTTGGCAAGAGCTTGTCGTGTTTGGTATCAAGAAAATCTCTGGTTTTTTGGTCAAGTTTCCTGGAATAGTCAAGATAGAAGGAACTGCGAAAGATTATAGTTGCATCGCTCAAAGTCTAACTTCGATTCTCAGAGTTTGTTATTTGTTATTTCTGAAAGATTCTCAGAGTTATGAATTCGCAAAGATAGGCTTAAAGACCCTTTCCTGACCGGCATCCTTTACGGCCTTCGATTGCCGGTCCCAACAGCTTCTAGTCGTGAATAAGATACACACACATACCGGGGTGACCCAGAAAAATTGAACCGAGAAAACCTTTTACGCATAAAACAGTAATCAACAGAAATCAGTGATTCAGTGATTCAATTTGGTAGCTAAATGGCTTGGCTACATCCCTACTATTTTTTGATATTTTTACTGGCATGGCGAAAATAAGAATTTAGTGAAAATAGAAAGATCCAAAACCCATCGAAAGTCAGCAAAAATATGAGATCGATTCGATCTGCACGAGACAATGCACTGCCCTTGTCTGCCCTTTTTGGAGGCATCTGTACTTTATTTCACAGTTTTACCTACATATCTTTTGGAGTTATAACTCAGGGAGCTTTCAAGCTAAAGCAAAGAAAAATCTCAACATCTAGAAGTTGAAGTATTGGCAGTATGAAAATAAATTTCAAAACCATGTCCCTCTCTACTATTTTATCAGAATTAAACAAACTTGGAGGAATTTTTCTGGTTACTGGAAAAAATCTCAGTGGATGTCGAAAAAATCGCAAAAAACATACGTTGCTGTTTTGGCAACGAACAAATGCTTGATTGTATGAAACAATATTTACGTTATGCCTGATTTAATTTACTCTAATTGAGATTTCGTAGCTTTTCTCGCCTCCCGTCGAACAGTTTATTAATTATCTCAAAACTATTCTGATCTAATTTTCTTAAAATCGATGGGTTTCCCACCAATGACGTACATAGACTTTCTATTCATTTTGTATTCGGGTCCCTCCTTCAACTTTATTTACAAGTGTTTTAATTCTACATAGTCTTAGCATGAGGCGTGAGAGGCAATCAAGACACGAGGTCTAACTCTCAATAAATCTATTGTGTAAGAGTCTAGGCTTGTCAATGAGTATTTAGAACTATAAATGAACGTCTAGCTGCTATTCATTATTTACGAAAAACCCTGTAATACATCGGCAGGACCTTGCTCAGAACAACGATGCTGATTTTGAAGGCATAGGCGTAAAACCTTTGCTAAACTTTTGAATTAATCATTCAAATTTTTATAGCCCATTCTTTCAATTGAATTGCTCGAAGGGAACATTATGTAAATTGCTATCATCCTAGAGAGAGCATTTGCGATATCATCATTATTTTCAGAATTACAGCATTTATTATATTTCTGCTTGTTTTGAAGTTGTGACGTCAATAAATTGCTAAATCGTAAAGCTACATACTTTTGCTTGCTACCATCTTGTATATCTTCACAAACTGAGTATTTCTTGTATTGATCATATTGATTTTCCTCAATCGGTTTAGACTTTATGGTTCTTTTAATGTTTGTCAAAGCTTTAGATACTTCCTCTGATACATTCATTCATAAAGCACGAAAGCACTGTAAATCCAAAAATAATGATGATGTCAAAAATGCACTCTCCGGGATTATGGCAAATTACCTAGAGTTCCCTTCGAGCAATTCATTTGAAAGAATGGGGCAATAACATTTTACAAAATTCATTTTAAAGTTCTATAAAGATACAAACATGACTTTGGTTTTCTCTTGGAACAAACTAATTCGGTGCCCATCCATATAAGAAACCTGCAGTTGCTTATGACTGAAATTTTTAAAACAAAATTAGATCTGAATCCAACTTTCATGAAGGAAATGAAACATTGGTTACAACCTAAGACCTGGTAACGACGCGCATCTTCCAAAGATACGCACTACTTCCTTTGGAATCGAGACTACAGCCTTCCTTGGAAATAGAATGTGGCAGGTATTACCACATGAGATAAAAGATTCTAGCACCCTTCCAATTTTTAAAAAAGCAAATAGGGTGCTGGAAAGGTGACAAATGCAACTGCAGGCTTTGCAAAGTGTATATACCACAGGTTGGGTTCCTAACAGGATAGACTTTTATGTATTTGTCCTCATGTAATAAGCCTTGATAATTAAATTTTTTTCTGTACTATTGTATATATTGTATTGTAGAGTAGGCTTAAATTAGCTGTAAATCTGAGCTAGAATTAATTCTCGCCTAATGTAAAAATAAAGTAATAATGATGATGATGCTGATAATGATGATGATGATGATGATGATGATGAACGCCTATGATGATTTTGCAATGGTTATTGGTAGCCAGTGTAATAGAAAAGTTGAAAGAAAATTAAAGTCAGAGTTAACGTGAAATCAAAAGTTAAAGCTCCTAGGCAAGATTTGAAATATTTATGGAACGTAAGGCTCAAAATCAGATTTTCAACCTGTGATCATTGATCTTCAAATCTTTCGCCAGCAAAAGCACAATTGCTATAATTGCTCAAAATAAGTTGGTCTTTGATATAGCTGAACAAAACAACAATTTTTGAATTTAGTAGCAAAACTACATTTTTTGCTTACTTTTCAAACGTCAAAATTCTTTCTGGCTCACTAGTAGACTGACTACACGAGTCTCAATTTTCCACATTGAATTGAACTGTTGACTTTAAACCAATACAAGGACTCAGGTCCTAAGTCTAACTCACAAGGTAAAACTTGTTTCTTTCTCTTCAACAGATAGCAGTAGAATCCAATTCTGAACAGCAAAGGTAACATTCAGTCAGACATTGTTTAGTGGTTGCTGATTGGGTAGAATAACAAAGATCTTTGTGTATTACTAACGCAAAATAATTTAAGAAACCTATCGACGATGCTAATGAACGGAACATGCAATTTAACGAACAACACAATCACAGGGCCCAGTCCGAATGCAACGCAAGGAATGCATCCCCTCTACATAGCATTATACACATTTGCCGCCATTATAATTCTGCCTGGTCTCATTGGCAACAGTTTGATCATAGCCACAGTATGCAAACTACGAACATTACATTGCGCAACCAACTATCTGATTTGCAGCCTCGCAGTGTCAGACTTGATAATGATGTTTTACATGGTATCATTTCTCATATTTGATAGATTCAAATGGAGCCTCCCTTATAACATACAAGCCTGGCTGTTTCCATCACTAGACATCCTAGTGGCCTCTGCAACAATCATGAGCCTCGCAGCGGTCAGTTTCGACAGAGGGCTGGCTGTCGTAAGGCCGTTACATTACGACCAGATATCCACTCGCAGGCGTGCGATACATATCATCAAAGGCATTTGGGGATACGTTGCATTTATCTTCACACTGAGCATGTTACGCTCTAAGTTCCAAAACAAAGTATATAAAGATTCCGTGTTGGCACTCGCATATTTCATGGGTTTTATCTTCCCGTGTATTATCGTTACGATCTCCTACGCAATCATTCTCTCCATAACACTCCGCATCATGAAGCGTTCAAAGAGATTCGAGCGATCTCTGCGATCAGTGCGTGGAGAAGAAAACAAAGAGAAGGGCCAGCGAACGAAGAAATTACAGCTTCATGAAGCAAAAGTTGCTGTCAATTTTATGCTGATTCTCGTGCCGTTTATGCTTGGTTGGGGGTTCCACTTTGGCACATCCTTTTCGGAGAATTTTGATGGTGGCAAGCGCAGCAAATCGTATCTTTATGAGTGGTTCATTCTCATCACCCCATGGTTTATCAGCAGCATCAACCCAATTGTTTACATCCTCTTCACCAAACAGCTTCGTCATGGCTGCAGAAAGTTGATCCGCAAGTACATCACGGCGAGGAGACAAAACGACGACTTGGCAGCCTCTTCTATGCCCACGTTGCAGCGGATCTTCTCTTTTGGAAGGCGCAAGTCCAGCCTTGATATCCAGAGTAAGAGTCTGCTGAGCCTTTGGTCCAGATCAAAGCGATCCAGCACTGCTAGTGATGTCGCCATGTCACGTATACAACGATCAAGCTTCCTGGTTACCAAGGAGGAAGATAAAATTGCAGGGAAAACAGAGAAATTTCCAGGAAGTGAAGAAGAGCTAGTTCAAGGAAAAGAAGGCAAGGATGTTATTAATATGGTCTAATGACTCTACAGTAAGCTATTAAAGACACGAACCTCTTACGGAGATGCCCGTGGTCGATCGAAACAAAGAGAGCTTTCATCTAAGTTAACTTCGTTAAATGGCTAACAAACAAAACAACATTGTTTCTCAGTAAACTTGGCCTAATTACTAACAATGCCAGGTTACTAACGAAAGGGCTGGCAGTTCCAACGAATCAACTACTGAGTGGCCAAACGCTTGTCAGAGAATGATTCAAAACCTTAAATGGAGGAGTGCTATTCCACAAGCTTCTTCTCAAGGAAGACATAAGTTTAAAGTTGGTATACAGAAAAACTGGATATCAGTGCTGGACTTGACGGACAAACTCCAAAGTTTGCTCATTTGAATAGTTGGCTTTGCTGAAAATGAGACATTTGGCCTTCTGAGACAACAAGTACTGCAGGTGATGGGTTATTCCACATTCTTAATAAGATAACGGTCGGTGACGGTTAAAACATCCCTCTTTTCGTGGAGGTTGAGTACTAAAGATATTGGATATTAACCAACCTGTTTTTCAGGATTAAAGAGTTACAATGACATACCATCCATTACCTCGTCTTTCATTCAATGCTTCAGCTTCCATTCATTTTGTAAACTAGCAAAAGTAATTGCAACAGCTTCAGACTACGTTCACAATATGCAGGACCATAGGTTCCTAATCTTTAAAAAGGTTCTTGTAAAATTCTATGACATCTTTCTTTGAATTGAATGGCTTGAAAGAAAGGTGAAGGCGAAGTTGCAGTTTTTAGCGCCAAGCGCTGGAATCACAGAAGTAGAGAAGACCAAATTGAGTCCATGACCACATGCCATTGACACTCAAGTGGTGAAGGTGAAGGTGGAGTTGCGTTTTTTAGCAACAGCCACGTGTGAACTCTCGATAACAATGAAAAACGAAACATTTCTGACGCTTTTCGAAAAGAGGCTGATTTATTCTTTAGGCCTAGATCAGTTCTTTGGCGTCAAAAATAAGCCTTGTTGCTTCGGAGATTGCAAGCAGATTGGTACCGTAATATTTTCTGCCGCGTTTGATTTTTTTTGGAATCGTGTGGACGAGAGCTAAAAGTTTGGTACAGACACATACATTATGGAGTAATCGTGTGAACGTAGTCTTAAAGACAAATGACGGAGATATAAGGCGACTTAAATCAGAGGCCTGGGCAATCCAAATATAGCCTATTGTATTCCATTGTATTTGATGACCTCGAGAGATTATCAAATGTACTGGACAATGAAGGCACTCAGACATCTTTTGTTCTATTTTAAAACTAGGCGCTATATATCCGTCATTTGTCTTTAATGTGTGGTGAAAACTAGACTATCTTCGCGTTCATATAAAGCTATAAGAATGTGAATCGTAATAATATGAAAACAGTATGTATCAAATAATATAATATGGAATGATATCGGTAATATCATAACAATATTTGAATATTCGTTTGTAGGAAAAGAGACCGCTTAAATATCGAATAGATTTTAATATACCTACAATCCTGGCTAAAAAGCTGGGACATAGGCAATTTCAGTGTTGTCGTGATGTTTCCTAAAATATCGAGGAGAGTATGTTTAGGACCTTTTGATCCCCCATCCCCTCTAATTCAATGTTGCCAAGTTTGAATGGTTTTTTATTCAAGCCATATTGAAATGGGGGGAGTGGGGGGCACTGGGGGGCACGTAATCAAAGGCTGCAGTAGTACAATTTTGTGATTGGTCCCAAGTATTTTGGCCAAGATTGTAGTTGTAGACATTGTGAGAATTATTCGGAATGTGTGTCGCAGCAGCGTTATTTTGATATAGCTAGGGGCTTTGGGGTAGTTTCTTTCTTGGGTTAATTTGTGACTAGAAGCCTAACAATTTTTAAATAAAGTCTTATGAAACAGCTATAGTCTTTGTTACTATTGCAGTTAGAAATCTAATGGTTTGGATTTTGTTGATCTGTAGAATATAGCTTTAATGGCAAGTGATGTTTTTTCATTTTCTAATACAGTAAAGCCATGGTGTATTGTATATTGACATTTCTTCCTCACCTTCTGATAATGCTTAAAGAATTATTGAGAAAATCTTTAACTTCTTCAGAATTTTTTAAACATTGCTACAGACTTTCATATCTCTCAAGAACTCTTTTCAGAATGTGAAAAATTCTTGAAAATTCTTAAGAATTCTTGTAATGTAAATGATCTCAAGATCTGAGTGGTCTCAGCTAAGGAAAAGTATGACCCAACTTTTCAGGTGTGATGCGAGTTTCAAGGGGAAATACGATCATCAACTCGTAGCNTAGAATATAGCTTTAATGGCAAGTGATGTTTTTTCATTTTCTAATACAGTAAAGCCATGGTGTATTGTATATTGACATTTCTTCCTCACCTTCTGATAATGCTTAAAGAATTATTGAGAAAATCTTTAACTTCTTCAGAATTTTTTAAACATTGCTACAGACTTTCATATCTCTCAAGAACTCTTTTCAGAATGTGAAAAATTCTTGAAAATTCTTAAGAATTCTTGTAATGTAAATGATCTCAAGATCTGAGTGGTCTCAGCTAAGGAAAAGTATGACCCAACTTTTCAGGTGTGATGCGAGTTTCAAGGGGAAATACGATCATCAACTCGTAGCTCGTTTTGAACATTATTGTTAGCAAGAGACATATTGAACAAGAAGGCCACGAAGTAGGAGGAATATATTCATACATACCTAGGACGTCTATTTGCATTAGAACTTTCCCATCCCTGAAGGAGCAAAGAAATTAAAATTAGTTTTGAAAGAAGAGGTGCAAGAAAAGAAAAATGCGAAATAAGTGTTCTCGTTCGTCCAAATGTTTTAGAAACAGGTTCCAAGCGAAATTACCCAAAAATTTGGAATGACAGCATAGGGCTCAAATCTTTAAAAAGGTGGGTGTAAAATTCTATTACATTTTTCATTGAATCAAATGACTTGAAAGGAACTTAGGGTACATTGCTGCAAACCTGTCGTGGAAATTTTTGATATCTTGATTATTTTCAAAATGGCGGCATTTATTATATCTGAGACTGTGACGTCATCAAATTTCTAAATCCTAAACCAGAAGGGCGACAGATTTCTGCTTGCCACCATATTGTAGACCTTATAAACTATGGTTTTCTTGAGGATTGTATCATTTTTACTCCATTGATTTAGGATTTAAGATGATTTTAATTTTTTCAAAATTTACCATGAATTCTTTCAGCAAATATAAAAACGCCGCCATTTTGAAAATAATCAAGATATCAAAAGATTTCCACGGCAGATTTACAGCAAAGTATCCTAAGTTCGTTTCAAGCGGTTCAGTTCGAAGGAGAATGCAATACAATTCTACAGCCATCTTTTTAAAGATTTGAGCCCTATGCTTGGAATGACATAATCGATTTTGACACTCCCCCATATAAGTTAGACCATTTTAAAACAATATACGAATTATGGAAATTTGTGGGTAATCGGCGAAGGGACATCCCAGCAAACGCTGAAACTGTTTTTACTCACTTGCTAAAGTAATTTGGCCTAAAGTAGACATTGTGCCTCTTCGTTCAGCAGCGCTTCAGAATTTGGATTGATTATCTAAGAGAAAGGAGAATAGATAGCAGAGGCACAAAATATCTGAGCAAAATGGAATGTTCGACGAGAAAAATGGAATTGTATTATTAAATGCAACTCAAGGAGATTTTCTAACAATTAAATTTTCAATTTAGCATATTGATAGATAGTAATAGATAGATTATCGGAGGTAAATGTGTATAAGCATGCTATGAATAAATACGATAAATAAATAACTATGAAGAAAATTTACTGTTGCCTTATTTTCATCACTTCTTTGACCACGGGTTTTAGGAGAAATGTAGATAAATAAATATTATGACATAAATCGCCTAACCTTGTCTCCATCTGCGTTTGTCTTTCTCTTCACTCTCTGGGGCAGCAAATATAAATACAAGAATATCGTAAAGCAGCTCGCATGGCCGCCCATAGGCCTACTTGTAGCTACAAAGGAGCAAATCACAACGAGATTTTGAAATTTGACAGCTGAACAAGTAGGCCTATGGGCGGCCATCCGAACTGCTTTACGATGATCTTGTATTTATATTTGCTGCCGCAGAAAGTGAAGCGAAAGGCAAACGCAAGAAGGAGACAAGGTTGGACACTTTATGTCATAATATTTATTTATCTACATTTCTCCTAAAACCCGTGGTTTCACAATATACTAAAAACTATTTGCAGGTTCTTAATTAACGAATGTTAGAGAGCATAGGCGTCATATATTTAAAAATGCCAGTGCAAATGGCTATTGCATACATCTTTCTTTCGATTTTCTTTCGGGTAAGAAAGACTTTCAGGTACTTTGCTGTAATTCTACCGTTGACCTTTTTGATATATTGGTTATTTTCAAAATTACAGCATTTCTCTTTTATAAAATTAAAGCCATCATAATTTCTAAAAAAATGGAAGGAAGCATTTTCAAGAACACCATGATTTATGAAGGGTTATATCGTCGTGGTAAGCAGAAGATCTTTGATTTTCAGAAGCTTTCCGAGACTTCGGATGCCCAAAAGAATGCTTCATGTAGTGTTCTTGGTTTGAAGAAATTAAACGATGACGAAAGAATCTGCTGAAATAATAAAAGTATTTCAGACAGAAGAAAGGAAATTAAGATTTGGATTATAAAAGTGTTTGCTTCTAAAAGGACATCAAAAGAAGCCGACGTCGGATCCTTTATTAGCGAAACGCACCAATGATCTTGATTGGTTGACTCTTCATCATGGGCCAGTTTAATCTTTGAAGANAAGAACACCATGATTTATGAAGGGTTATATCATCGTGGTAAGCAGAAGATCTTTGATTTTCAGAAGCTTTCCGAGACTTCGGATGCCCAAAAGAATGCTTCATGTAGTGTTCTTGGTTTGACGAAATTAAACGATGACGAAAGAATCTGCTGAAATAATAAAATTATTTCAGACAGAAGAAAGGAAGTTAAGATTTGGATTATAAAAGTGTTTGCTTCTAAAAGGACACCAAAAGAAGCCGACGTCGGATCCTTTATTAGCGAAACGCACCAATGATCTTGATTGGTTGACTCTTCATCATGGGCCAGTTTAATCTTTGAAGAAAGTCTTTTTCAAAGAATTTCCGACAGACTTTCGATCAATATACTACAGGGGTGTGTGCGTCAATGTATAATTCATGGAGTAATCGACTGGCAGCTAGCGAAGATTGGCGAGATTTATCAACCAGTCCAACTGTGCTATCCCACAGGGATCGATCCTTGCCCCTTTTTTCTTGATCAACGACATTATTCTATTGTCAGTTATCAATAGCTTTCTTCTTCATACCAAAACCTAATTATAGGATCTTTATTTCAATCAGCACCACAAGAAAGTCTCTATTCTGAATTCGTATTATTTAATATATTCATATGTGCCCTGAAGTGAAGTGTGACCTCATTTAGTAAGAGAATAAGTTATTCCGAAATGCGAGCTCAGATGTCCGGACAAAGAATATTGAGATTTTGAGATGATTCAAATCAATTAAACTCAATTTAAATTCACCAATGTGTTTGTCAGACTGGTGATATGCCTGGGGCTGTGAAAACTTTAAGTTCACAATCAAACTGTCGCATTGTACATGGCAGAAAACATTCAAAGAGTTGAATCCGTTGAATCAAACTGTCTAAATACTAGCATGACTTCCCAGGAAGGGCATTCAGATCACGGTCATCCGCGATGCCTTAGGCTGAAAGCTAAAGAAAATTTAAAGTCATTCTAAAATTAATATGTTCGTGATCTATTGTAAACTAGTTAAGCATTTTAAATCAAAATTTTTAATAAGTTACACCAAATTGGCATCTGGTTTAGTCCAGGTATAAGACAATAGAAAGAAAACTAATGAGACCGTAGGTTTGTCTTCGTCAATAGGTTCTTTGAATTCGTCGCGATTTACACCTAAGGCAAACTAATAAAAGAGAACTCTGGTCTCCTGACTGCTTCAAAGTTAAAAGTGCTGCCTTGAAAATCACCCGGGGGGGGGTCTACTTAGTAGATTGAGCACCAAGGGATTGCCTGCCGACGGGGCCTCAATGTCAGTAACAAATTCCGGGACAGGATATACCTTTCGTATCTTGGTTCCAGGAATAAAGCTAATTGTTCCAAGACAGGTCGAACAAATCAAAACAGAACAATGACTACAGCCATTTTGCTGCACCTTATTCTAGGACCGGTATTGTGTTTTCGATAATTTTTTGCAGGACAGGTCCTGACAATTTTCTTTTGGCAGGCACATCCCCGTTGTTTTCCTCCAAGGTAGACCCCTGGGAAAATCACAAGCTTTTAAGAAAGATTGTCATCAAAAAGGTGACCGGACAAAGTTACGATTTTTGGAAAATCATCAAAATTTAACATTGCAACTAATAATGAAATTGTGATTTCTAAGGTAAAGGCGCCCACTGATTGGTCACATGCAAAATCCGAATTTACACGTTGCGTAGAAATTCAATTCCACTAGGTACAGGAAACCGAGGCACAGCTGTGGTGGAAGCGTTGATCAAAATGGCAGTGAACAAGACGCAACAGAGACACAACGCCAACAGCCATCATATAAACTTTATTCGAATCGTCTACCACTGAGCCACATGCCAAGTGCCTTTAAGGAAGGTAAGACAATCCTCGACAGTTTCCTGCACTGCTCGTAGCTTTGGCTCGTGGCTAGGCCCGTTACAAACGAAGGAAAAATACATCGAAATTTATTCACGTAACCCATCCATGTGCACCTTTAAGTTACGTTCCAAGTAATTCTACCGTAGGATAACAACATTCTGACTTTCAAAATATTGTTGCAAACAAGAGACTTTTGGATTAAATTCAATGTTTGCTAGAAAACCATAACTCAAAAAGCATTATTTTTCAAGTTAAAGTTTCTTGGGTTTTCCCCACAAGAATAATATCATCTGTGAAATAAATCCCCGTATCGCCAGAATTGGGCAAAAAGAAAATTTATGGATTATAGTCAAAACCAGATTTGCGAAATTCTAACCAAAACTGGCTGTTCTTGCATCTGCTCATCTGGATGTAGAATTTTGAGTGGGCCTGCAAAGTCGTCCTGGAAAGAGGAAATACCATTCTTTCCTGTAGGAAGGCTTGTGCAAGACTAAATTCAGATATCAATCCAGAGGAAGAAAATAATTTTATGAAAAAACATGTTGCAGCAAGCTACACTGACTACATGAGTCTCAGTTTTCCGCGTTTTGAATTGAATGGTTTGGCTTCAAATTGAATGAACGAAAAGATTTGATGAAGAATAAGTGCTAGTTGGAGCGAATACAAGGGCTCATGTCGTAAGTCTAGCAACAAGCCAGAATTTGCTTCTTATTTGCTAGACCAACATTTGTTTTCGAGAACTCCTAATTTCATAATTCTTTGGTGATCTGAGAGCTCGGTTATTATGGCTGCTTCTAAAAAAGTGCGTGTAGGTTTAGGTCCACCATTTTAAGATGTAAGCTTTTGCCAGGGATTTATGTTATCACCTGTGCCTTCCTGCATCTTAAGCTTGGTTCACACTAACTGAGATAATGCATTTTCTAAAATCATTGAAAACTCGTTTTCTTGAGTTCTTGCTTCCAAAATTAAATCAAAGACCTTGATTTCATCAAAATGCTTCAGGACATCTTCAAAGGTAGCAACAAAATCTCAAATTGCGGCAAAAATAATCTCGACGCTTTTTTCCATTGCACTTCTGGAGCATTTCTATTCTCTACGCAGTAGGAAAACTCAGGTTGCTTTAACGTTGAATTCTGGTTGATAAAAAGTTTCAACGTTGATCAACTAGATATCAACGTTCAATCAACATAAATTTCCTGACGCAATTTCAGCGTTAGAAGTTTACAGTTGATATGGTTTTCTATTCTGGTGCAAGAACGTGGAACGAAATCCCATTGCAAATTAGAATGAGTCCCACGATTACCACTTTCAAAAGGAAACTGAAGGAATTCATACAAAGTTAGCATCCTTCCGAAGCACGATCCTTAGGAAGACCAGCAAGTCTTTAAGGTTTTAATTTATACATATATATTCATAGCGATTATTTTCTTTTAGTTTATCTAAAATAGCTGATAGGGTTTTGTGTTAAAATATGATAAAATAAAATAAATAATGTTAATTCAATGTTGAGCTAACGTTTACATTTTAATTTCATGTTCAACGTTTCATCCACGTTCGCGCAACGTCAAGAGTCTTTTTCGCAACGTTTATTCATTGTTTTATCAGCGTTATTTGCCGACTAGGTAGCGTTTTTATATTCCAGTATGAACCCACCTTTACTAATGATACGATTAAACTTTTTTGATGCAACAGTAATCCTTTTTAATCCTAAAAATCGATTTCTAGTTTTGTTTGCTTGTGATAAGAAACAGTTTTTCTTGCGGCAATAACCAAAGATCATCGATAGAAGATCTTTATCTGGCCTAAACAGATACGGCGGGTATCACAAATATGTTTGGTTAGTGTAAAACTGGACCTGAAAATTTGAGTCGGTCGGGCGGTCGGCAAGAAAAATCTTCGGGTTTTTTCAAAATGTAGGCCTATATACAAAAAATATGAAAGTCCTTTTTTTAGACCTTTNAAATCCGCTTCATTTTCAAAACACGCAAGAAAGCCTCGTTTTGATACAAAACTCCAACACCAAATGGAGGCTGAGAGCGGCCTAAAATTTTACGCCCGACTCTAAATCTCGGGTTTTTCCACTTTCAAGGACGGTCGGTCGGTTTACACTAACCAAACATATTTGTGATACCCGCCTACTATTTCTTAAAAACGTCAGTGTTATGCATTTTGATGAAGACAATGCTTGCAAATGGAAGATTTTTTAGCAAATATTTGATGAATTATTGCAGAGATCAGAGCAAGATTGAGACCTTGTCCTACGTAATTATGAGTCAAAAATGGAGCTACTTCACTGTAGTTTTTCGTTACGCAATGGTGGTATGGCTAAGTTGTTACCACACTAGTCTTCTGTGCAGAAAGTTGATGTGGGTTCGAATCCTAGGCTGCTGCCTGAGGAAGTAGCACCGTCCATCCGATAAAGGATCATCTCAAAAGAATCGCCGGAGTTAGTGGAGTTTCTATGGCCGATGTTTTCGGAGATTTGGGACGTGAAAATTTCAAACCTCTACCGTTTTCGTAGAAAACTCCGGCAATATTGTCGCCGCTTTGGATTATCGGTGGAAGAATTGCCATCGAACTGCTACCGAAAAAGTCCGCTTTTATTGAGAGATTCCAAAGTTCTGTATGCTTGAAGCTCCTTGGGTTCGGGTGCCAGGTAGGGAGGGGCATAAGCTCGGGCAAAACTCTGACAAAACTTGAAAAAATCTGCTGTATTCGGGCAAAAATTCCGGCTATACTCGGGCAAAATGTTTTAAAGAAATATCCTTTGACTCGGGCAGCACCTCCAGATTGTTGCGAACTCCAGAGGCACTATTTCCTAAAGACGTGGTAAAATGAGCAAATATTGTTCTGTACGGTTTGCTTGACAAGCAAAATATTTTGCTGTTTAGCAACGCTGCGAAATGTGCTTGATAAAAAATGCTTTGCTTGCGATAAGCAAATTTTAACATTTTCAATAACATATATACGAACAAATTCTTCTTAAAGCCAGCGGAAAATTTCTCTCGGAAATATCGCATTTTTTATGAATTCTGCTCGTTAGGCAATGTTTACGGCGTGGTCAAACAGAATAAATTGCTTAATATGCAAATCTCATAACTTTTAAAACCAATTTTGGTTGTTTTGACACGGCTTAGCTCTGTACAACAGTGTATATCACAACCACATTTATTACTTTCGTCGAAACTGCAGCATGATGTATGTGGAAATGAAATTTCCTGAACGTATGACTGAAATAATCAAATAAATGCGCTGCAGTTGATTTGCTTTCGGCCACTAAATCTGTCAATTTGAAGTCCATTTCAACCACAAAAACACAGTGCTGCTGTGAAGTTTTAACATAAAAACGAAGGAAGGAATAAATATCCATAAACTTGATGCGGTCATGAGCTCAAATCATTAATGAAGAAATGTGCTTGTAAGAGAAATCGGTTGAATACGCTGGCTTTGATATTTCATACCGGAACCGGATGAGCAGTTAGGTCGTGTTTAAAGCCTGGTTTCCAAATGATCGAAATGATCGTGAGTTTCACAATGATTGCAGAATTTGTGTGTGTCACCTATGCTTAATTGATTAATTGATTGATGGATTGGGGGTGGCGGGCAGGTGGTCTTGTTGGCTTTTTGGGCATGGCTGCTTGCGGAGGCCTAGCAGTCGCCTGCGCCTGCGCGTCGGGCATTGGGGCGGTGGCTGTCTGCCAGCGCCTGCGCGGTGGGGGTCCTGTCTGCTTGTTGTCTTGCATTTGTGTTTCTTTTCCTGTTCTTACTTATGGTTAAAAATGGAACTGTTTCATTTTATTTGTTGCCCTTTTGTTTCTTTTTGTTCGTTACAGTACTTAGTCATTTATCAATATCGCCATGCCGTGTAGTAGGTAGTGCATTTGATATCAAACAAAAAATCCAAAAACTACGCCGTTACGAAAAAAAACAAGACGCGGGCGTAGATGATCCTTTGTGCGCCGAATGAAAAGCAAGACAAAGAGAACGTAGGCCAGAAACGACTTTCAGATATTATACGAAAGTCGACTTTGGCACCACGAAGGATCATGGTTAGCAATGGGTCTTTGAAGCAATAATGTTGATAAACGTCTTGCTTAGGCATGTTGAACTAAATTTAAAAACTTACCTGGTTCAAGTCAGTGACGCTTTTTCAAAAGTCGTGAGAGATGCTCTGAAGAAGGCCTTTCAAGAAATCTGTTAAAGCGGCGGGAATTGTGACCAGTAACAAGTCTTAGCAGCAAGGGTGAATTCTGTGAAACAAAACAGTCAGGTCTCCGCTATGAAAAAGCGATTGGCCGTTCTGAAGAAAATATTTCACATCTCTTAGTGCACTCAGTCAAATCGAAATAAACACAGGGGGAGCAGCGCTAAATAGTTGGCTGCGCTGGAGGTGTGAAACCTTTTCTTTAGAACAGCAAATAGCTTTGTTATAGCGGATACCAGACTTTTGTTTTGCAAAATTCACCCTCGCTTGTTTTAGCAAATGCTATCCTCTTGGGAGAAAAACACAACGGATTGATNAGAATTAAAAATGAAATGAAACATAGACTGTGAACAAGTCTACGCAAGTACTGAGATCAGTTCGCAATAACTAAAGAATGAACAAATTTAATGCGATGTTGGACACAATATAATCTTTCCAATTCAGATAACTAAATTTGCCCCACAAATATCCCTGATTAGTCTATATTAACAACCTAAGTGAAATATAACTTTCCTGAAACCCAATTGCAGATTTAGCAACCTTCTTCAAAACATGATTAGGATTGCATTAGATTCAAGAGATTAATAAAAGTTAAGAAACAGTCACTTTGAAAGTTCTGGTATCCGTGCCAAGCTGGTTTTGGATTTCACATTTGTACGTTCCGGAATTTGCTGCACTCACACCTGGGATTATCAAGATCATACCGATGACATCACGGTCGATATTCAAGACATCCTTTTTCATTGCAGTTGCTGGGAGAGACCCTACAAATACGACAACAAATGGTGTTTCAAAAATCAAAACAGCATAAAAATGTAGCGTCAAATGTTTCAATGGTTCACGAATATTTTATATATAAGAAATTGGTTTATAAGAAACTAGTACCAGGATGGCCAAAAATTTAAGAAATTCTAGTACCATGTTTGAGAAGTGCTAAGAAACTTTTAAAAGTAAAATCCAAGAAAATCGTACAAAATTGTCGGTGAACCTTTATTCTTGAGCGATATTCACTATAATTTTTTGTTTTGAGTCCAATACAACTCTTTTTCTTGCTAAACATTGTGCTGTATGCCAAGAAAGAAATACGCCGCAGTGGTAGAAACTACACCTTCAATCATGCATCCAAAAATAAGAAACAGATTAAGAAACTTTTAGTACAAAAAAGTAGAAATTTTCATGTGAAATTAAGAAACTTTTAGTACTATGGATTGATCCAAATTCTTATAAAAGAAAAAATGTGTATACCGCAAAAAAAGATTCTCGAATGAGCGAAATTTGTCAACATCTTGGAGAAATTTGTCGAATTTTTGAATTCATACGCAAGTGATAGAAGCTGTTTTCTGCCGATCAATCGAGCCTTTTGAAAAATTTCACTCGATCCAGACTCTTTTGCAGAATAGCTAAACGGCAGCATAGGCTCTAAATCTTTAAAAAGGTTGGTGCAAAATCCTATAGCCTATTTCTTTGAATTGAATGCCTTGACAGAAACTTTAGCTACTTTGCTATAATTCCACCATTGGACTTTTCAGAAATCTTCAATAGTTTCAGAATTAACGCTGATTTCCAGTCAGTGGAATTTTGCGAGCGGGCGGAATTTTACACAATCGAAAGTCACTCAACCTCAAATTTCTAATCAATTACAAAGCGACAATTTCTCTCGTAGACAAAAGAATTTCCGCCCGCGCGGAAAATAACACTGACTGGAAATTGGCGTTCAGAGGGTTTTTCTAATCTTTTTAAGAATTCAAGAGAATAAAAAAAAAAAACTTAAAAGCATCGTGATTTCTAAACTTTTTGAAGAAACAAAGAATAATTTTCAAGAAAACCATAGTTTATTACTGTCTACAATCTGGTATGAAGCACAAGTCTTTCACTCTTCTGGTATACTATTTATAAATTTGATGACGTCACATCCTCAAATGAGTTGAAATATAAAATACGCTGATATGCTCGAAAAATGTTGAGGAGTTTTGAAAAGTCCAATGGTAGACTGATTACATAAGTCTCAGTTTTCCGCATTGAATTGAATGATAGTTATGGCTTTAAAATGTTGAGGAGTTTTGAGAAGTCCAACGGAAGAATTATAGCAAACATAGCTACAGTTTCTTTCAAGCCATTTAATTCAATAGAAATAGGTCATATAATTTTACAACAACCTTTTTAAAGATTTGGAACCTATGCAGCTATAAGGCCTGTTTTTCACATGATGTCTTAGATGAGTTGAGGCCTCATGATCAGTGGTGGACACTTTGCCAAATATTGGGGGGGGGCGAAGCTATTGTTTCAGTTAGAAAGCATTGTTTATTTCTATTGTTTTCAAACAAAAGGTAATTGTTATCCCCAACATTGGGGGGCGACCGCACATTTTTTCGCCCCCCTAGTGTCCGCCACTGCCATGATTGGCAAAACAGTCATTAATCTTTATAGGACACTCGTTAGAAATGTTCACTTACCACCGATTTTAGTCCATACTGTCGTAGGGGCTGGCAAAATGATGTCTTTGAAAAGACAGGCTATGCTCAACGCGTTGCCTGCTTGTTCTGTGACCGTCAGACCAGGCATAACGAAACTCAGCTGTGGTGGTCCTAGATATGTAATAAGAATTTGTGTTAAAGACATAACAGGATATACAAATTTGAGAGTAAGACAACTTCCACTTTTTCTTAGACAATATTGATCCACTTAAAAAAGTAGCTAGATAAGAAAAATTATTTTGTCAAAAACAGTAGTATCGTTCTCATATAACAAGCGATTTTATAAAATTACTTCATCTCAAAATCCTTCAAAAAAGGCCTAAAATCCTTGATAAAATTTGCTAGCAATTTGGACCCACATCTATCATAATTAAATTCTATCCGTCTATCTTATTATTTAAACATTAGACAAAGAATCTGCTGCATAATCGATACACTTGAGACTGCCATTCAGCCTTTTTTGTATATTTTCCTTTATCACGAGGCTGGGTTGCTAGCAAATTTGATCGAGTATTTTAGGCCTGTTTTCAAGTAAATTTGAGTTATACAAGTTAATTTTTGACTATTCTTTGGTAAGGGGAATATAAAGAATACTCAAACTCACCGACACACTGTGCAACATCATCAGCCCCAAGAACAAGAGAAGTTGTTCCCTTGGGGCATGGGGTGCATTCTGTTGATCCACTCTGTTCATTGTACGTTCCTTTTGCACAAGGAGCACACGAACCTTTCGTCTCGTCTAGGCCAGTTGGTGAGAATGTGCCTGCCTTACATTTTGCTGCGAAGATAAGAAAGACGAACATTTTTAGAAACGGTTTTCAAGAAAAATCAGCAGCAACTATCGAGTGCGCTAAATTCTGTCAGCAATCTGCAAAAATACTGTTTGAGAATTGTTTAGCCTTCGTGCATTTGTAAGCTGTTAAATGGTTTAGTTAAACTTAGCAATAACATTGAACTGCAGAAAACGGATTTCGAAAGTTATTTGAGTTCTTAAGCCAAGAAGGCTCAAGTTCCTTGATTCAAGTCCGCTCTTTTTCTTCAAGCAGTAGGTTTCTAGGGCTTTTCCAAAGTTAAAATATTCAGACGAAATAGAGATCCCCTATCGATGTCATAGTATTGCCTCTATCAAAATGCGTAACACTTAACGTTTTTAAGGAATAAAATCTGTTTTAGGTTTGATAAAGATCGTTTATCAATGATCATAATTTATTGCTGCAAGAAAAACTGTTTCTTATCAAAAGCAAATAAAACTAGAAATCGATTTTTGTGATCAAAAAGGAAAACTGTTGCACCAAAAAAAGTTTAATCTTGATAGAGATGCATTAGAAATGTGACGGAAACGAGTGTCGATATTATATTTGTCGCAATTTGAGATTTTGAGATTTTGTCGGCGCCTTTATACTTTGCAGCTAGGGCTCAAATCTTTAAAATCGCTAAAAAGGTGGGTGTAAAATTCTGTTACAATTTTCTCCCAATTAAATTGCTTGTAACGAACTTCGGGTAATTTGATGTAAATCTGCCGTGGAAATCTTTTGATATCTTGATTATTTTCAAAATTATATCTTGATTATTTTCAAAATGGCGGCATTTATAAGTTTTTTGAATGAATTCGTGGAAAATTTTGAAAAAATTAAAATCGTCGTAAATCCTAAATCAAGAGAGGAAACATGATACAATATTCGAGAAAGCGATAGTTATGAAGGTCTACAATATAGTCGCAAGCAGAAATCTGCCGCTCTTCTGGTTTAGGATTTAGGAATTTGATGACGTCACAGCCTCAAATATAATAAATGCCGCCATTTTGAAAATAATCAAGATATCTAAAAATTTCCAAGGCACATTTATAGCAAAGTACCCGAAGTTCCTTCCAAGCCATTTAATTAAAAGAAAAATGTAAAAGAATTTTACACCCACCTTTATAAAGTTGAGCCCTATGCGCATTACGAGATAAAACTTAATATTCTCAAGTGTTGGAATATATGTGGCATCAGAATTAATCAAATTTACTGATAAAAACACAGAAGATTTTCTAACTAGAACCAACAGAAACCTGATTTGAACTAAACCATGTTTTGAAAAGATTTTGCCTTGCATTTTTCTGTTTCTATCAAATGTATCGTTTTGGTTACACAATAATGGTCACAGTATGTAACTTTCATTATATTAAAGAAATAGAGAGTTTACGAAGCCACGACGCCAACTGCAACTCCAATCTAATGTTGCTTTTGTTTCAGAACATCGGCTTCAATAGATTCCTTATTTTGCGTGCGAATTGGCTTCCCTCGAGAGACTACAAAGTTGTCCTTTTCAATTTCACAACTTGGAAATCCCATTTCTGTCGTTCTGTACTGCAGATCTAACCCTCCGAAATAAAACTCACTCATTTTCATCATTTTAAAGGCATTTGATTGAAGAAGAAGGTTTCGTCTTGGCCTTTTGAACAATAAGTAAAAAGTAGCGTACAGGAAACAATACTTTGTTTGCAGGATACAAGATGGCAGTCGGGCAGGCGTTGCCGTCCGGGTTTCGTAAACTCTCTAATGATTCAAGTCTACAACGCTATCTTCACATCATCATTAAATTTCGATTTATTGACTTACGTATGCAAGCAGATTGTTGTGTCGCCCCTTTGTCCTTTGTTGAATGAGCAGCCGGACATGGTTCGCATTCAGACATTCCTGCATCATCTTGATAGAAACCAACGGGGCATTCTACACACCCCTTTGAACCATTCATATAATTGCCAGTGGGGCATTCATCTACAAACGAATAGAGAGGAAATAGAGATGCGAGGAATGCACACAAGCGTACTTTTATAGTACTGTTAATCGTTGGCTAAAGAGCAATTTGACCTTTTCGGCCTAATTGTTTCCATTTTGGGATATATTTGAAAACTTATGCGTAAATTTTCATTTTTATCGTAAAGTTATGACGAGCCCCCCTGTTAAGCAGTTCTTTCAAGTGATGATGGGCAGTGGCGGACATTTTGCCAAATATTGGGGGCACCCTCTCGCCCCCCTAGTGTCCGCCACTGCTGATGGGGTCACCATGCATAAATAATGCAAAATGTATTAAAGGCATACGGGCAGAATGGCAGAATGACAGAGTGATCAAATAGACCAACTGAAACAAAAATGCCAACTGCGGCCGATGAACGTTGACTCTCGAAGCTATGAGTAAATTTCCCGGAGCTACTTGGCTTCTACGCAGAAGAAGTATTGTATAACAGTTCAAGTTTTAGCTAGTCTGCACTTTAGAGGACCAGCTTTCAATATTGACAAATTATGTGTCATGGGGTCAGGGTTAGGGTCAGGGTTGGGTTTTGGAAAAGGGGTCCTTAGCGTAAGTTAGGGTAAGTTAGGGTAAGTTAGGGTAAGTTAGGGTTAGTTAGGGTTAGTTAGGGTAAGGTAGGGTTTAGTTAGGGTTAGGGTTAGTAGGGTATTTGGCCAAATACGTTCCCTAAAGATAAAACATAAAGCTGGTCCTCTAAAATGCAGTCGTCCCCAAGTATTTAAAATTCTTGGATCAAAGAGATATTCTTTTCAGTACTATTAATCAGTCTTCTCGTGTTCCAGTCCCGAAAACCAAATTTCGAAGCGTCTCGGCGCCGATTTTTCGAGCACATCCTTCGCCGATTTTTCGCCGATTTTTCGAGCACATCCTTCGTAAGAACGATATTCGCAAATGAGATCGTTTCACCTGACAGAAACATCGTGGGTTATTGTTGTAGAAATTTATATCAGCTAACACGGAGGAGCAAAACTACGACGATTTTAGTGACGCTAAGGCAAAGTCCTTGCAAAGCCATGAATATACGGAGAGACTTACCCAGTAAACTCAAGGCCACTGGAGAAAGATGACAACAAATAGTAGTATTCAGGCTAACTTTCAATCAGTGGAATTTTCCGAGCGAGTGGAATTTACACAATAAAAAATCATTCAACCCTAAATTTCTATTCAATTACAAAACGACATTTGCCTTCGTAAACAATAGACTTTCATCAACCCGCTCAGAAAATTCCACTGACAGGAAACTGGCCTTTAAGTAAAGAACAGAAAAATCGACATCTGAGCGCCGAAAAGATTCAACTTCTAAAATGCAATACATACAACAATAGTATTTCTTGTCAAACCAATCATCAACTTCAAATTTCTCCGAACCACGTGGACATTCTGATGTTGGGTTAGAGCTCAAAAATTCTGCAAAAAAAATTGGTAGTGTCTATTTTACACGAAACAGAAAATAAAATTCGAGAAGTCTTCTTATGGTACAAATTTGAAGACTGGAATCCGAATCATTAAAGGATTATAAAAAAATCAGAATGAATGTTCGCTTCATTCTCGCTTCATCTTTCGAATAATATCTGACGTGTCATACTGTGATGAGTGTCAGACGAAAAGCTTTCGGTATGTTTCATCATGGTTTCGCTTTTCAAATCACTCTTCAATCTCGTCCCCAGAGTGAGTTTGTCGCTCTACTTCTACTCTGGGATACAAGTCGCCTGTCGGCAATTTGATTGGTTGTTCGAAAACAATAGCAAGCATAAATTATTTCTCGAAAACTTCTTAATTATTCAAATTAAAGCAACGTAATTTAGTCACTAAGCAACAATCATTACAGTGTTACTGTATTGTTTGAAATCAAGGTCGGATAATTTGCGTTACCAAGCCCGCCGCAAATCCATAATGGCTGCTAATCCGCCCTTATTTTGGGCGATTTGTGCAATGTGTGCTCATTTGGCTTCATGAGTAGCGTATGACACAAGAACACCCTGGAAACGAGGTTGAGCAGTCTTTAAATTATAAGTCATGGAATAGCAAGAGGAATCGAATCAGTATCATTTTCAAAAGAAAGGATTGTTGTGCCATATTGTGAATGAGGCCTTAAAACGAGATCTTTGTTGCTATGTAATGTTACATCTATAAGTCAACAAAGTTTAATAAATGACTGCACACTTACTGACACAATCTGGAAGTGTATCACCGATATTATGTCCAAGGATTTCATAGTCACCATCCTTGCAGTAAGCAAATTCACCATATTGCGAGTAAGGTCCAAACAAGGCAAATCCTTGAGAACAGCTAACTTGATATCGTACATTTGGTGTCTGTTCGCTAATTGTTGCATGTTGGTCACCATTCAGAGTTGGGCAAGTGTAACCTGCAATCAAAGGTTAGGTATTCGTAACTTTTGTCTTAAAGTTAACAGATACCAGTGACAAAACCTGATACTTGTTGTTAAATGTCAAAACTTGATCAAAGTCACCTTGCTTCACGGTAATTTACAACCAAACATCAGGTACATGTATATTTTTATAAGAAACTCTTTATGAGAAACTCAATTCTCAGATCACCAAAAAATCAAGAAACTCGAGCCCTGGAAAAATATCTCAGAAACTTTTTAATTCCTTTTTGTTTTATTTCTAGTAATCTGAAGGATACTTCTGCTTGTTAGTTGTACAGTATTATTCGGTATTAGTTGATCAATGTTGAGACAGAGGCATGGTTCATAAAAATGGCTATGAAATGTTCACAAAGGCACAGGAGATCTCCAAGGGTCACAAAACGAAAATTTGAGGAACCTTCTAAGAAACTGTCAAGAAACTTTCAAGACTCAAAATCTGATAATTTAAAGAAATTTTCAGTATTGGGCCAATTTATTAGTTTCTTAAATACGTGTACGTGTACGTGTACGTGTACGTGTACGTGTACGTGTACGTGTACATGCACGTGCACGTGTACGTGTACGTGTCTCAAAGAAAAATACGTGTAATACATACTCTTAACAGTAACTCTGAAATTGCATTTAGCGATGTTTCCTGCAGCATCAGAGATTCTGTATTGTAATAAAGCTGATTCCCCGACTGTCCAAAATGATCCTGATGGAATATAAGGCTCTTCAATTCTTGTTACCCCAACTGCATCATAAAATGTTGGTTTAGGCCATGAGACAATTGCTTGTTGTGTTGTGACCTTCTTTATGATGTCTGAAGGACAGTTTGTGATTCTTGGTGGCACGACATCTAGAAAGAACAAAGGGGAAAGGTAGACATAAGACAAAAGCCCTTTGCTTCACTATGCAACTACAACAACAACCATCCACAATCACTCAACGAGGCATCATGCACAAACTGTTCAAAGACCAGGACAACGAATGCCTTTGGAAAGCATTGCCAAGAATGCAAAGCAAAACGTGGCACAAATAATAACGTCTTATGATCTTGAGAAAAAAGTCTGAAAATCTTTAAATCATCAAATTTAAGTCATCTAATGTAAAGAAACTCCTCGCACAGAACAACAAAGAAAGTACCATTTTTCACAGGTATCGTCTGCATCGTCTGCATAGTTATTGCCATGGAATTGAAAAACTTCAGTATTTGTGTAGAAATCCATTTCTTGACAGGGATGAAATGCCCTTGCGTATTTTTCTGCGTTAGGAGATTCCTTGCGATTTGATCGAGTGTTTTAGGCTCTTTTTCAGGGATTTCGCTACCAAGGAATTTTCGTAAAGTCGAATCTACTTATGTGCTCAGTGCTCACGAAAACATTAGATAAATCACAAAGATACTTCGGTCTTTCGGCTGTCCTGTAGAATTTGATTCATTCATATCCATACATTACTCTTGGTGCTATGAATTTGCAAACGGGGGAACTTTTTTCTGGCTCACCTGGTATTGCCCCTGTCTAAAAAGAAAACCCACTTTGCTGCGTCTCAAAAGAATCGCTCAAGCAAATGCAAGATGAGGAACAGAGACAAGATCATTTGAAACCAAGCAAAAAAACAAGCATTATGCCATGTGCAGAAAACACAATTTTCTTACCTCTAACATCTACAATTACATTGCAAGTCTTTCTAACACCTTCTTCACTGACAGCCACGAAATTGATGACACTCATACCAACAGGGAATACATCATTGGACTTGTGAGATACCGATGTGATATTTATGTTAGTCGCAGGTTGCGGGAAATTTGCACCAAGTCGAATACCAGACATATCTCCTTGTAGACTCACTTGAATATCGACTGGACAATTTAAGTATGGTGTCTGGACAACTGTAAAGCGAAAGAATTCAAATTATTTCGATGATTTAAAATTATGAGATACTTTAAGTGTGACAATCTTTGCATTAATAGTTTGCTTACGAGGATGTTTTGATTCAACTGTATGATGACGATGTTAGGCCCTTTCCCACTAATGCAGTTTTGCAAGTCTCCGTTTTTGTTTGGATGGAAATACAGTAAGATTTCTGCAATACCCGCAAAATCTCATACCGCATACCGCTGGTCTAAATCTCATCCTCCACACTACTATTTCGTTTTGATCGTTTACTTCCCCCGTCACTGTCTTCATTGCCAGAAAGAAACAGAACATGAGCCAGCATTAACACATTGTTTCCCCAGTTCATTTTCGCTGTACATCTCAATGAGTTTCCAAAAAAACTCCGTTTTAAAAAGTGAGGAGGGGGGGGGGGGAGTTCATTCAAAAGGCAAATTCGTTGAGTAAAATGTTGAGACTTTGAAGTGGATCTTGAAAGACTTTATCTCCTAAAAAGATGTCATGTTATGACAATGACTACTAGGCCCTAGGAGTCCTCAGGTGCTGGGGAGCTGTATTTTTCCATAACCTGGTTAATCCACACTGGTTGAATTTCTCAGCTACAGTGCTGTATTGAGGACATACTGAAGATAGCCCAAATCAATCCAAATTGTGATTTATAAATTGATAAGGTTTTCTTACCTACTTTTAATACATTGGTTGGGTGCCTCTTCTTCTTCAACAGGCACCCAACCAATCTAGCCTCTTCATCACTCTAAGTGTTGTTGTCAACAAAGACCACTTCTTATCAGCTTGGCAATATTTCGTTGCTGGTCCATTGCTGGATAGCTTTTAACGCGTTATAATTTCAACCCGGGCTAGTGGAAAGGCAGCCTAAAAATCCCTATTTAAATTAGTAATGAAATCAGTTTTACGCTAACCAGTTGCAAACTGAACAACTTTCATTGGGGGGTACTCTCACTTACTTTTAATACATTGATTGGGTGCAGTGTTTGACCACTTCTTATCAGCTTGGCAATATTTCGTTGCTGGTCCATTTAGTTTGTATCCATGTTTACAGTAAACAACACACCGCTGACCGAATGCTCTGTTTCCAGTAGAGCAGCTTGGAGGTATTATACCACCGTTTTGTGGTCTTGACAAGCCAGAACAGCGAACAGCTATGAAGGTAAAGAATAAAAAATAGTTAATTCCAGTGCAAGTATGGTTTATTTGAAGCAGTAATACATCAAATTACAGTAATTACATTGATGAAGGAAAGAGTGTTATTCGCTATCTTTGCGTTGTTCCAGAGTTGCTCAATCAAGCCCTTGCGAGGAAGCAATTGTGCAGTGCACAAACATGTGGCTAGCGAATTTTTGAGAATTTCATGGAGATACAATCCTCAGCTGAACCTACCATGAGAGAGCGTTTCGGGGTTTATGCTCAGTACGCTCTGTTACTATGGCTTACTCTTAGCACAAAGACAGCAGTCCTTCTGCTGCGAAACAGAATTTCGGTCGTTCTTTTTGCTTACTAGAAGCTGAAACAAGGCTTGATTTGTATATCACTTTGCTTTTGAATCAGCTAAGATCGGTCTAAATTGGTTGATAAAACTGACACAGCATTTCAGTATTACGAAAAGAGTTGGATTCAACTTAATTGCAATTCTCCATTTACCATAAACACAACTAAATGTTACGTTACGTAGTGGATAAGCTCTTTAGTTTTTTGTGTTGACAAGGGTCTTTACTTTCGCTGTCAGCTGTGCAAACATTATGTTTTCCACTCTAGAAGATAATGCAGAATTCTAGGGTATAAAATAGGCCTAGAAATAAATTGAAGAAAATGAACGCCAAACACTTACGGTTACAAGATGGTGCTGGCTTGTCCCAGAAGCCATCTATTTGACAACTGACTGTTTTCAAAGTATTTCCATTCTTGATTTCATATCCTTTGGTACAGTTGAAGAGACAATTTGTTCCTCTTGGAATACTGGCAAATCGTTGTGTGCAGATTTCGGGTAAGACAACTGCTCTTTCTGGCTTCTCCAAGGCTCGGCAGTAAATTTCTGTAAAAGAAAGAAATATCATAAATCTGTATGTGCGTAGTTCATTCACAGGGGAACCTGATTAACAGTA
>REGM01000159.1:345255-384150 GCA_004194415.1 Aurelia aurita | reverse complement strand
TACTTTGCTGTAAATCTGCCGTGGAAATTTTTTGATATCTTGATTATTTTCAAAATGGGAGCATTTATCATATGTGAGGTTGTGACGTCATCAAATTTCTAAATCTTAAACCAGAAGAGCGACAGATTTCTGCTTGCCACCTTATTGTAGACCCTCATAAACTATGGTTTTCTTGAAGATCATATCATTTTTCCTCTATTAATTTAGGATTTAGTATGACTTTAGTTTTTTCAAAATTGTCCACGAATTCTTTCAACAAAAATGAAAACGCCGCCATTTTGCAAATAATCAAGATATCAAAAAATTTCCACGGCAGATTTACAGCAATGTACCCAAAGTTCCTTTCAAGCCATTCAATTCAAAGAAAAATGTAATAGATTTTTACACACACCTTTTTAAAGATTTGAAAGCTTTGAGCCCTATGCTAGCAAAGTATCGCTTTGAAAGCATAGCAAAACAGACATAGGAAAATCTTACGCAACGCTTGTCGAGGGTAAATTTCCGCGAAAAAAAACACTTCTTTCCTGTGACTACACCCAGGAAAACGACACAGCTACGAGTAAGACACAGACTTACACAAGCGCTGTCCAACTATGTTAATCTATCTTGAGCCATATAACAACAGTGTACCTCGAATAATACAGGAACTAAAACTCTAACTTTTTTCCATGCTCGAACAGTTTATTAGCGTACGGAAATTGTTGCATCGCCAGGAAATTTCCTGAACGAAGTTCTTTTCACGTGCTCGGGACTTAATTTTAATTTCGCTGTCATTTTAATAAAAAGGAAAAGCGTTGGATGGAAGGATTTTCGCACATTGTTTCTGTAACTTCAAAAGCTACAACGTAAAGGAAGTTTAAAAGCGTGACCAGCCTGTCTTCGCCAATTATCGTGATTATGCTAGCTTGACAAACTCAACGCTTGCAAGTTTCATGTCTGCTTGTTTTCTTCAGTCTTCCCCAAGAATATTCATTTATCGTTCCTCAAGGATTTCTGGCAAATATGTTAATATTTCCGGCATTTGGAACCGATTTTTTTTCGACAGCATTAAAGCAAATATTTAGCGAAATTCATGCAGATGTTGATATCTTCAATGGTGTCATTCACATCTGACCTTTATTTCAAACATTAAAGTGTCTCACAATCACAAAAATTTAATGGGCGCCCCCATTGAATGAGCCCTCCGGGCGCTCAATATAGGATTTACGGTGACCTGCAAAAGAGTTTGGATTTAGTGACAGTTATCTATATTTTGTAGAGGTTGGATGAATTTTCACCTTTGCGAAATAGTGATAGAACCATTGGATGATGTTCAAATCGCTTATTCTGAAAAGCTAAACGATAGCTAAAGTCACGTGTCATTCGAATGAAGAAAGTCACATGACCGGAAGTTACCTGTGACAATATATTCTTTGTCAAGATCGACTCTCCACCATGGATCGACTTCATCAAGGGTGTGAGTGCAACTCTTATCTGACCAATGAAATTTGTAGTTGCCATCAACAGCACGACTTGCAAATCCATTGTATGCTGTGCTCGACTGAACTGTACTCTTCTTCAAGGCGATATCTGTGATCAAATAACGATAAAAGTATTTTTAAAAGAAAGAATTTGAGGCTAGTCTGCACTTTAGCGGACCAGCTTTCAATGTGGGCAAGTTATGTGTCATGGGGTAAGGATTTGGGTCAGGGTTAGGTTTAGAAAAAGGTTTTTAGGGTAAGTTAGGGTAAGTTAGAGTTAGTTGGGGGTAACGTAGGGTTAGTTAGGGTAAGTTAGGACACATTCCCGAGAGATATGACATAAAGCTGGTCCGATAAAGTGCAGTCGTCCCGAATTTGAATTTCATCCATTATTGATCAAATTTCGTTTCACCAAAAACTCACAGAGCCACGGGGGGGGGGGGTTCTTGGCCAAATTTCGGATAGGGGTGTGCCGCCAGCATCTTCAAAATGGTACCGTTGGCTAGACCAATTTTTGTGAAAATGATACCCTTGGCTAGACTAATTTCTAGACCAAAAGTGCCATAATTTGCCGTTTTCTAGGCACAAATCACCAAAATTTCGCCTTCTCTAGGCCAAAATCGCCAAAATTTTGGGTTTCTAGACACAAATTAAGAAAATTTTGTCTTTCCTGAACGAAAATTGCCAAAAATCATACCCTTGCCTAGACTGGCATAGACTAAAATTGTCAAAAAGCATACCCTTGGCTAGACTAGCAGTCCGAAAAAGTATACCCTTGAGGGCGGCACATCCCCAGGTACCTTTACTATGGAAGAACCCCCCCGTTCACAGAGCTGCACCCGTAGCCTCCGTAGGACAGAGACTGACTTGAGGTTACCAAAGAAAAAATCAGCAAATTGACAAAAATGTTTTTCTTTCCGGGGAGCTAAGCTGTGGAATAGCCTGCCAGCTGTGTCGAAGGAGGAGTCCTCTCTAAATAGCTTTAAAAATTAAATTAAGGGTTTAAATTTTCTTTTATTGTAAATATGGTATAATTATTGCAAATATGTTTTTGGCTTTATGGTTTTTGAAAATGTAGATTTAATTTATTATTGAAAAACAGCTTCTGCTGAAAGACAACCCTCCGTAAATGAAATGAAATGAACTGAAATGAAATGAAATTGAAAGATTCTTAAATTTTGGCATTGGAGCCCCAAAACTTTTGAAAACTTTCCCAGAAGGACTCAAATATCAGCGTGGGAGGGGGGGGGGTAGTGTCTTCGCAAAAATTTCAAAAATATATTTATATCAAACATTGCTTGAACGTTGTCGTAATATTTTGTTCATCTGCCATCATTCAATAAGACAGCAACTTCACAGAAAACATAAGAAAGTAGCTAAATTTTGAGAACCCACCAGGAGCAAACTTGGAACAAACGCTTGCCAGTTCATCGTTTCTAGCTCCAAATCTTTGATCCATTCTCAAGTCGTTGAAGTCACCACAATCTTGCATTTTCAAATAGTTGTTCTCTGAAAAATAAGAGAAAAAGCTAAATGCTTTTGTCAAAACTACGAAAAATGAAGCAACGAAAACTAGTTCTTAAGCCCTGGCCAAACGAGAAACTATTTTTTGCCAAGCATTTGAGATTTACTTGCCAAGCAATGTTTGTCCGTTTGACCATATCGCAAAACATTGCTTGGCAAGCAACATAAAACGAATTTGTCGGGTTCAAAAACATTTTCTGCTTGTCACAAGCAAAACATGCTTGTCAAGAAATGCTTTGTGACATGGCCAAAAGGACAAATGTTTTGTTTGGCAAGCAAATATCAAAAGTTTGGCGAACAATGTTGCTCGTTTAGCCAGGGCTGTAGACAAAGCAAGCGACATCTTGTAAATGGCGGTAAAAACAGATTTGTAGCATTACCGTTTACAACATAAACTGCTAGATCAACAGAATCTTCAATAATAAACAAATGACAAATCTTCAATGATGCCTAACAATGATAATGAAAACATACTTGGTATGAATGAGAACAGCATCTGTGGGTCTGGCAATGACGACGAAACGGCATTCGCATCTACATTGTTGCAGCTTGAACCCAGAATTAAATATGTGTCGTCAGCTGGAATCATCTCCTACAAAAGAGTTTTTTATAAGCAAACAAGTGAAAAGGAACGCTGTAGGATTCTCAAAGTAAAGATTACGTCTCGTCGGCCTCGTCCCTCAAAGGCACTCAAAGACATCTACATAGTTCCAAACAATCAGAATGAAATAAAGCTTCCAACTTCAGGTTTACAGAGCTGTAAAGCATAAAAACTAACTAATACTACCAAGAATAACGTTTCTTGGATCGAAGTAGTTATATATATGTTTGCAGTCATGCATAAATATTTTTCTGTGCAGGCGAGTTAGATCTAAGATATTTATTTTCAACATGGGCGGTCGAAGTTGTTTCGCTTCATTTCGGCTTGATAGGAACTTTAGCTACTTTCCTTCTTTCCTACAACTATACGCTTGGCATTTGTGAAGTCTTGACTGTTTTCAAAATTACAGCGTTTTTCTAATTATAAAAAATTAAAACCATCGAAAATTCTAAACTTTTAGAGGAAACATGAAAGAATTTTCAAGAAAACCATAATTTATGAAGATCTACAATATGGTGTCAACGACACCCTTCTGGTTCAAGATTTAGAAACTTGATGACGTCGCAATCTCAAACGAGTATAAATATAAAATGTGCTGTAATTTTGAAAACGATCAAAATTCAAAAAAGTCAACGATGGAATTATAGCAAAGTAGCAAAAGTTCCCTTCAAGTCCTTCAATCCAAAAAAGATGTAATAGCCATTTACACCAGCAATTTAAATATTTGAAACCTATGCTATCAAAGGGTTTAAATCCTTAGTTTTTTACCAACCTTATTTGCTGTTTGAATGCACAAGTGTTTGATTTTATGCATCAAAGATCCTTTCTTCGTGAAAGCAAATTTATGGCAGCCTGACGTTGCTATCTCTAATTGTGCACCCGGCGTCGCAATTCCACCAGCAGCACGTACGCAGTAATCTTTGTGGTACATATTCTTCAGGTAACCGTCATCGTCAAGTTTCCATTCAGTTCTGTAAGGTGAGACAGATCTCTCAAAAAGCATACTTCATCCACAAATGGTTCATGGTTCATTGAGAGTCGGGTCCCGAAATGGGATCTGGGATTTGCCTAAAAAGACACTCTATGAATGGGATTTTGATCCGGGAGTGAGAATACAGATGGCGAAACGATAGACTGGAAATAGGATTTGATCACCGACTGGATATCTACAAAAGGGCTAGTCTGCACTTTAGTGGACCAGCTTTCAATATCGGCAAGTAATGTGTCATGGGGTAAGGGTTAGGGCCATGGTTAGGCTTTGGAAAGGGGTTTTTAGGGTAAGTTAGGGTTAGTTAGGGTTAGTTAAGGTAAGTTAGGTTTAGTTAGGGTAAGGTAGGGTAAGGTAGGGTGAGGTACAGTTTAGTTAGGGCTAGTAGGGTATTTGGTCAAATACGTTCCCGAGAGATATGACATAAAGCTGGTCCGCTAAAGTGCAGTCGTCCCTACAAAAGGCTGCATGGGATTGTGACTGGGGAAACATGGGATTGAGGAACCCCTTTAGGACCGTATTTATCTTTTGATAGAGCTCTCCGTTTTAAAACTTTCCCGGATACAGATTAGAAAACCTCTAAAAAGGATTTTACGAGAGATTAGCAAGACTTCTGCAGGTGGGAAAGGATATCTAAAAAAGTAGCTTCATGAGTACACAATACAACATTATTCAGAGAACTAAAGAACTTACGCATCAGTTTGACATTGACCTTGCAAGATCAATTTGTTTCTTGAATCAACGCCAATGCATTTGAGAGAGCCAAGATGCGCTAATGAGCCTGGTCCATTTAGAGATGAATTTCCAGCTGCAGAAAAAAAATGAAGGGGTTGTAAAAACGACAAACTGTGGTCAATAACGGCTAAAGAAATGCACCGAAAATCAAACATACCGTTGAGAAATGTGCGACAACCCGTATTGACATGGATCAAGTCTACTGACTAGGCAGCAAATTTAGCTGTCAATGGGCTTCGGAAAATTGTACTAGAAGAATGTTGCTGAAAAAAGTTTATGTTCAAAAAATTTCACTCCACTCATCGTCCAAATTTGAAACTTGGTTCATTGACCACAGCGCTAGTTTTTGTCCACGTCTTTCGCATGGGAAGGGTCCCAGTGTCCTGTAGTCCCCTTTCGAAATCTTTTAAATTATAAAATAGCACTGTGTATTACAGAACTTTCTTGAAAATTTCTTCTATCTATGCGTGAATGAAAAGGGCATACAGTAGCCCCTTTTCTGCACGCTAAATGATGGTTAAGCAGACAACGAATATAAATTGTTGATGAGTAGAGTGAATAGACTGTAGCAAACCCAACAGTGATCTAAAGATATTTGCCTAAATGACAACCTCAATTAAATTTTGTTGCCATTTTACCGTCAATCTAAAAATAATTTCCAGTCATACAAAAGTACAAAAAGAGCTACTTCCAATATAATACTCTCCCTTCTATCTGGGACCCACTACATACTGAGAACAGAATGTTATTGGTAATAAATGTAAAAACTGTAGACTGATCACATCTGGGGGAATTGATTACTTACCAGCAGTAACACATTTTGTACTTCTTCGTCTCTTGAGAGACCGAGTGACAACATCACATTCATACTTTTGATTATTTTGATTATCTTTGCATTCTTTTTGCACGACAAAATCACCCACAGTATCACTCAGATCGATGCAATTCTTCGAATGTACATTCTGCAATCAAAAGACATTTCAATTTAGGGAAGATTTTTATAGTAAGAAAGGTTTCTAGCAGGATGCAGGTTTATAATACCGCAACAAGCAAACTTTATTGTGTGCAGAAACTGCATTCCCAGAGTCTGCAAGGTGAAGGATATCTGCAAAATATCTTTCTAATAAATTTGTAATTAATCTTCGAATGTGGATTCGGTAATGAAAAAGTAGACTTCAATTCAGGGGGGGGGAGCTTTTTCCAAATAAGAAACGTTTTGGAAGAAGGCAGATCTACGTTGCTGCAGCAAGAAAACTTCATTGTTTACACGAACTGAATTCACAGAGTCAGTAAGATAAAGGATATCTGCAAAATATCTGTAGAATACAGTAAAAACCCGTACATAAGAACCACCACGTTTTTAGGAGCATGTACAACGCAAGAACCATTAAATGACATGCTTTGCACATCTAGCACTTTGAAACAACTTTCTTTTAAGCTTTAATGCAATATTCGTGAACTTCAGAAAATTTTCTCCAAAATTTTAGGTTGTAGCTCTTGTATGCTGTTTTTTACTATACAAGAAATCCTGGGTATTTAACCGGGCAGTGTTTGCTATTTTCACCAGCATTTTCTTAGTGCCTTACACTTAGAAAATAATGCTGGGATGGCTGATCTACCGATGCTAGAATTCAGAGCCCTGGGGCAAGACGAAATCAGAGAGTTTGAAATGTGTTTATTGTGCAACGTTGTACAACAACCTGCAACATGAAATTTTTAAGTTGCACTGTTATAGGATTAGGGATTTTAATTTACAGCTTTTAAGTTTTTCACGATTTGGAATTTTGATACGCGAGATACAGACGAAAATTGAAAATTGCTAGGTATCTTTGTCCTAAAAATGTTACGATAAACCGCTGGCATGACCTCACGAGAACTTACCAATGCCCGGTTGTTCAAACCACGATTAGCACCAATAATTCTGTAGCAATATGCAGTCGTAATCCGGTGTTAGTCTAATGCCGGTTTTGAACAACCATTCCCAGATATCAACCAATCATTTAACTGAAATTAGCTAACAAAGCTATAGTAGCTTTTAAAGAATTAAACAACATACGATCAATGACCCCTTGAGGGTAAAAGACCATTGCTGCGTTGCATCGGTGCCATTACATCCTTTCAGTACCAATCGGGAATTCTTGTTTGTGTCAGCTACAGCAAGGCAAGAACCAAGTCGAAGTTCATCACCAGTCAGGGAAGATTCAATTCCAAATGTGCCTATTAAAGGATCAATGAAATCACTTTCAAGATGGAAATGCGTTATTTTTGGGTAAGGAATTCAATTATTTATTCGTGAATCCAATTCTTGGAGACTTTTTGTATCCTCAATACAGTTCCAAAAGCTCTGCCTTGGTTCTCGATGGGCAAGACTGCTGTTGTTTGATCAAGGGTTTTGAGCAATTTTGCCCTTCTTTGAGAAGACATTTTGAAGAGACTTTTATTGTGAGTACACAAATTGAGAAAAAACCATCGAACTTGTATGTGTCTTTAACCTAATTCTTTTGGTTAAGCATAGAAATTTTGATCAACACAGTCGAATAAACGGAACTCGTTTTCGATTTATCCGGGAGCTCAGAGGGTTAAATAGTTTGTCAATAATAAAGCAGCTCCCTTACTTGATAAGTAGGAATCTTTGAATGGATTAGGCGGATCATATGGATCATAAGAGTTGACAGATGTCCTTGCTTGCCTAACACGTTACTTAGATAAATTTAGAGTGAGAAGATAGGATAGATCAATCAGCGTAAAATTGATAACCTTACCTGATAAATCGAAATCCGAAAACGGATTAGGCGGATCATACGGATCATAAGAGTTGACAGATGTCCTCGGTTGTCTGACTCCTTCTTGATAATTGTACAATCCAGTATCTTTTGCACTGATAACACTGCCGACGGGATCATTAAGGCTAAACTGGAATCCAAAATGCATTCTGTTTCCAAACAAAGTCAAATCGATCTCAGCAGCTACCATGAAACCACCGCCGAATTTTTTACCAAGACCGAGCTCGAATCGAATTCTACAAGAAAATAAGTAGAATATTGGATGTACAATATAAACGAGGGAGCAAAAATAGGTTAAAAGGTTAATGAGGTTAACGAAGGTTAAAATGAACGGGGAAAGGCAAACAAAAATGAATCTTTGGGTGAACCCCAAGACTTTTGGAGGGGTTGCAGCATCTTTCGACGGAGCTGAAAGTGGCTAGAGCCAAGGGCCTAGGCAACTTCTATTTTAGAGTTATTGTAATCGAAGATGCTTGACTACGTTCAAACAAAGAGACAATAGGCATGTGTGTGTCTTTCTTTGGTCCATTTAAAGCTTACTCAACTTGTCTTTCCCGATTACCTCGTATTCATACAGACTACATGTCACGTGACTTGATCAATTCGCCCTCGAAAATCAGACTTGGGGTAAATAAAGCCATTACAAAGTATAGCACCGCACAGGGATTTTGAGAGTGTCTCGTTTATTCATCGCAATGAATAAATTCAAAAAGCTTGGAAGCTGTTCAAATCATTCAACAACTTTAGCAGATAGATAGGCGAATGTCTAAAAGGAAGGTTGACTTTGACGAAGCGACGAGCAAGTTACAGCCAACGGAGTTTGTGGTGCTAACTACGAAATTATCGACGCAAAGGCAAGTTTTCACTGCTTTCGTGGCCTAAATTTTTGTTTTACTTTTAAAAACAACACGTTCGTGTGTTTATTTCATAGGTTTAGGTCTGATCGACAATTGCTACCTATCTTTCCCCTACTCACTATCGTGAGGTAGAATATAGGAGCAATTTTATGTAACTTTTTACAAATTTCCTATAAAAACCAATAGAAATTTTCTGAAGATTTACCCCAAAACAAGATGGCATCGTGTTTTAAACGCTGCTGTGACGTCATGCCGTCTGTATCAATATATATATACATAAATCTGGGGAGATTTAGAACTTAAACACAATATGATAGAATAACATAAAAGATGCTTAAAAATCTTGGAAAGGCAATACCAATGAAAAATACCCAACAAAAAATAATGCAATTTTGAACAAACGTAAAGCATTGTACTCAGACTATCAGCAAGTTGAGTGCAGTGTTCTACAGGACCAGCAGCATGGGTAAATAACAACAAATAGCTTCAAGTAAGTGAACATGACTCCCACGTGAATTCGAATATACGTATTTCACTTGTTAAACTTCCGGGGACGCTGGGACGCTTACCAAAATTAACATTGCTCAAAAATTTTATGGAAAGTTCCTCAAAATCTTGAAATATGGTAAGTGAAGAAATTTATCTCTCCTTTCTTTTTGTTACAGTAATGAGATAACGGGCGATTATACTGGGGGAAGCTTAATAGCAGAGGGCTTAATAGAGGAAATATGGTATGAGTACGAGGTTGGATAATAATGGTTCTCACTTTATTGAAAGTTCTATAAATTCATCGTCCAAAACCAATACATATGCTCTAGCAACATGTCATTTCAAAAACATCGAAGACGTAATAACCTACCCTAGACTTACGACGTGATTCCTTGTATTCGTTCAATATTTTTAATCTCACCATCCAATTCAATGAGCGATACTGAGACTTATGTAATGAGTCTAAACCTACCCATGAACAAGGAACATTTGCAATACGAACTGCACAGCAGCATTCACCCAGCCAACCGCCAGTTCAGCTAATTTCAAAGCACCAACAGCGATATCTAAGGTACTGCATAAACCTTTGCTTATAAAGTTGACAGCTTTGCAACTTCCATAGCACAAATTTTCGAATCCTGTTGAAGAGCAAAATCAAAATTATCAATCAAACAACTAACTAAATGCCTAGCTTTTTAGGTTACGTTTGCACTGATATCATTTTGAAGTGAATTCTAGCATTAAGAAATATCATAGGCATCAGTCAGATCCACAAGAAAGATCGATTAAATAGTTACAACATCTTTCTTCGGATTGAATGGTTTGACTGCAACCTACCTCCTTAACTTACCCAAGTCGTCATGAAAGATAAAAAGAATATATTTTGCCTGACAGCTGAATACCCGGTTCGTTTTTGGTCCGGCAAGCAGCATTTTCTGTTTTTTAATTTTTGACCAATAGTAATGAAGATTTTGGTTGCTAGCGGTTGAGTCCTACTATAGATATCTTGTTAAACGAGGTAATGCACGTCTCATGAATAACTAACNTTATACTGGGGGAAGCTTAATAGCAGAGGGCTTAATAGAGGAAATATGGTATGAGTACGAGGTTGGATAATAATGGTTCTCACTTTATTGAAAGTTCTATAAATTCATCGTCCAAAACCAATACATATGCTCTAGCAACATGTCATTTCAAAAACATCGAAGACGTAATAACCTACCCTAGACTTACGACGTGATTCCTTGTATTCGTTCAATATTTTTAATCTCACCATCCAATTCAATGAGCGATACTGAGACTTATGTAATGAGTCTAAACCTACCCATGAACAAGGAACATTTGCAATACGAACTGCACAGCAGCATTCACCCAGCCAACCGCCAGCTCAGCTAATTTCAAAGCACCAACAGCGATATCTAAGGTACTGCATAAACCTTTGCTTATAAAGTTGACAGCTTTGCAACTTCCATAGCACAAATTTTCGAATCCTGTTGAAGAACAAAATCAAAATTATCAATCAAACAACTAACTAAATGCCTAGCTGTTTAGGTTACGTTTGCACTGATATCATTTTGAAGTGAATTATAGCATTAAGAAATATCATAAGCATCAGTCAGATCCACAAAAAAGAGCGATTAAATAGTTACAACATCTTTCTTCGGATTGAATGGTTTGACTGCAACCTACCTCCTTAACTTACCCAAGTCGTCATGAAAGATAAAAAGAATATATTTTGCCTGACAGCTGAATACCCGGTTCGTTTTTGGTCCGGCAAGCAGCATTTTCTGTTTTTCAATTTTTGACCAATAGTAATGAAGATTTTGGTTGCTAGCGGTTGAGTCCTACTATAGATATCTTGTTAAACGAGGTAATGCACGTCTCATGAATAACTAACAAGGAGATGCTTCCAACAAGTCGTCTTTTAATTTTCTTTCAAGATGACCTAGGCAAGCCCACTTACACAGGTATCACAGAAAGTAAAGGCCTATCTGCGATGTCCTCTTTGAATTTTTGAATCGTTCCGGCATCGTTCGGACGGCACTTTAATCTCGAAAAGCTTGAAAATGTAGTTTCAGTTGAGATCCTTTCTTTTCTTTCACTTTTCTGTCTCTTCTCTCATTTCCTGATTATAAATCCGGGTTCAATTTTTTCAAAAATTCTCAAATAGTTCGGAAGAATGTTTTAAGACCTAAAAATTCTCATTTTGCGGTCTCTCGAGTTTATCTCTTACAAAGTTGTATAAAGATCTGCCTCATATGGAACCTGGATGCATCTACCGCATTATGTCATCTTGCGATCTCCTCAAGGGCAGTATTCGATTTAGATTAGTTGTATATATGTAAATATGTATAGCTAGGTAAAAATTTAATTAAAAAAGATGACAAGCAAAAAGCCAAGTTGATATCTCTGCTGTCCGTTGAATTAAAATTTCAGTCTTATCAAATTTTGAAAACAAAATACCATAAAAACTTAGGTAGGTTGAAAGTTACGGAGCTGCTTGCATCTTTCCGCTCTAAATGTGATGGTCCATTGTTCCACCTAAGACCTCTTCATCTCTACGTACCTCTGCAACTACCTCCAACAAGTCCTTCACAGATCAGTTTACTGATGAATCTTCTGTTTCTAACATGGAGATCAAAATTTTCGTTTCTTCTCGAGATGAGAGACCTTCTTCTTCTCCAGCCGCTGAAGAATTTCTTGATTGATTTTCCAACCTGGAAAAAGCAAGCGCTCTTTGAATGTCTTTGGATGATGCAAAACGTGTTTGAACAAAATTTACTTAAAATTCAGTGAGATCTGAAATCTGAAAGAAACATTGTGCTAAAGTTTTGCCATTTTGATCCAAGCAACAGTGCGTACTTGCCTTTAGACTCTTTGTAAACAGCGAGGTCAAATAGTATGCAGTGAAAGTACTAATACATTTAAAATCTAGAACATGCCAGAAATAGACAATGATGTTAGAAACTCATAATAGAGATTCCGAGAAAGCATACCTTAGCAAGACCATCGCCAATTTTTTTCGCAGTGTTCTTTATCCACTTCCCTGTCAACCGAGGATTTTACCATTATTATCATTATTATTATTATCAAATTATTTACAGTTGGTACAATAAATAGTAATAAAACTAATTCAAACCAACTATTTACATACAAAGAAAAATTGCAAAAAAGTTCATTTCTAATCCTCATTATCAACTATTTTATTTTTAACTGCAGATCTTGCATGTACAATTTTGCCCATTCCATTCTTTTGTCATTCTTTTAAATATTGCTGCTGAGTTTGCATTTTTTATAGTATCAGGTAAAGTGTTCCAAAGTAGAGCTCCTTTGAATACAAGTGAATTATTTCCGAATGTGCTTGCATTTCTTTTTGGCAATTGTAAGAGATTCTTAGTTCGTAGCTCATATTTCACGTCCTCTCTTTCGAAGAATGTCCACATGAATGATGAATTTTCTTGTGAAAGGCAGTTAAAGATTTGAAGCATCAATTTTTGCAGGTTACCAAAATCATATTGCTGCAAGGTTTTGCCTAAACTTTAAAGACCCATTGCTAACCATGATCCTTTTCGACCTCAAAGTCGACTTCTGTATGATATGAAAGTCATTTCTGGCCTAGGCTCTTTTTGTTTTGCTTTTCATTCGGCTCGCAAAGGATCATGGTTAGCAACGGGTCTTTACTGTCTGATGTAATTAATAGATTAGCAACAAAAGACTGAGGCTCTGATAGAGGGATAGGGTGGTTGCTCACTTGCTCCCTTGCTTTCTTCAAAATTAGCCCATGCTCCCAGCTATTTCATCTTCCGCGAATATTGTTGTGCTCCCTAAACCTCGTACTTTTTTGTTGTACTCGCTTGCTCCCGGCCGTTTCTAGATCCTGCTCCCTTGCTCCAGAGAATCCCTATCGGTGCCTTTAGGCTTAGCTTGTAAAATTAAACATCTACTTATTCAATTAAACACCAAACACTGCGCTACCAGCACGTACTAATGCAAAAATTGAGTGCAGTTGGGCTTATAGTGTTAAAAAATCACAGTGATTAATCAAGTCATTGTAATGTTGACTGATCACGCGACAATCGATTGTCTGATTGATTTATTGATTGACTGATTGATCAAGTAATTCACTGGCTGATAAACTGATTACTTGATTACTTGATTCATTTACTGAGTGATTTGATGATGTGTTTATTCATTGATTGACCAGTTTAATTTATTCTTGATTGGCTGATTGGCTGATTGTCTGATTGATTGATTGATTGATTAATTAATTAAATGACTGATCAGCTGATTGGTGCATCAACTGATTAATGATTAATGAAAGTCTGTCTCAAATAAGATGTCACGTGAAAATGTCCGCGAATATAAACAACGGATTTTTTTCATTTCATTTCATTTTTAATTATCTAGACACAGTAGCCCCGTCAGTCCATCAGAACTGCTTTTCAGGGGGCCGTGGCAAAAACATCTGCAAATAAAAAGTTATTACATAATATTATCAAAATAAGAATTTTTATTATTGTTTGGTATTGATTCTTTTCTTAAAGGTGGCAAGGGGGGGTGCCTGTTTAACATCAATTTCAAGGTGATTCCAAAGCTTAGGTCCACGAAAATATATAGCCTTTTGCCCATTGTTAGTTTTCCGTAAGGGTAGCGAAAGATGTTTCAGTATTTCTCAGTTTTCTGACATTTCCTGTCGAATTCTTGACAATCAAGTTGGAAAGGTACTCAGGTACGAGACCATTTAGCGATTTGTACATGGTAGTGGCAGTTTCGCTTCTAATAATATCACTTATAGTTTGCAAATTTAAACTGCGTATTAGTGCCATAGCAGGCGTATCAAATTTACTTTTTGTTACAATTCTAGCCACTCGATTCTGCCACTTTTGTAAGGTTTGCCATTTGGTCGCCCCACAGCTCCCCCGCAGCTGAAGTGCTTTGCATGAGTAATTTTGCGTTATCGCAAATCTCACGTGACATCTAATTTGAGATAGACTTTAGTTCTTGAATTTACTGATCGATCGATTGATTGATTGATTGATTGATTGATCGGTTTGTTGATTGGCTAATTAGTACATCAGCTCATTGATCGACTGACTGACTCCCTCACTGATTAATTGATAAGTAATCTCACCGGCGGCATTGATTGCTCCTCCAATCCATTTCCCTGCTTTGTCCAGAAATCCTTTGCAATTATTCTCGGCTTCTTTACACTTCAACGCATAACAATTACTACATTTAAGTGTCAACTTTTCTATACAATCTGCCTTTGCACGCTTCACATCCGCGATCGCCCCATTTAAAGTGGCTTGTGCACTTTTCAAAGCCTCGTCAACAGCTTCTCTGGCCCTGTTAATTGCCTGGAATATGAACAATTTCAATACTATTACTGAGTCAAAAAATGTGCATGCCTTCGTCAAAATGTACAGACATGAAAATCCTACAAGTTCGACGTCATATGATTCATTTTTTAGCAGAACGGTCAACTTAAATAATGTGGATAGTTTTCGAGGGTTTTAGGCCCTTTTTTAGGCATTTCGCAACCAAGGGCTTTTCATAAAGTCGAATTCACGCTTATTTTCAGTGCTCATAAAGACGCGAGAAAATTGTAAAAACTATTTCAGCCTCCCGGACATCAAGCAGAATTTGGTTAATTCCAATCCATCCGGTACTCTAGGTACTACGAATTTTCAAACGCCTGAACATTTTTGGCGCACCCGGTATTATAAAGCATGAGCCCTATTTTGGCAGCACAAATAAACAAAACTCTGAATTCACCTTCAGGTAAATGAAAAACATGCTACTCACATCAGTAAGTTTGCTCAAATCCACAATCACTCGTACGTAGAAATGCGCGTTTTTAAGATCAGTGACGCCATAACTTGCAGAAATGTATAATTCGGCGTATACGAGGTCCCATGCCTTTCCCCAGATATAAATCTCTGCAGCGGACATTGTGATGTTTATATAAGCGGAAGCTTCGATGCCGAAGAATCTTCCGTATCCTTCGAAGAACATCTGCAAAGAAGAAAATAAGTCTTTATCATCCAGCATAGGTTTCAAATCCTTCAAACAATTGTGTAAATGGTTTTTACCCGACACGTCACGTGATTTTATAAATTCGCGCTCGACAATCAGAGTTGGGGTAAATTAAAGGTAATGTGTCCATACAAGTAGGCCTCCCAGAGCAAGGCATGTGATCAATTAAAATTTCTTTTCAATCACGCATTACAGCAATTTTCTCTATTCATGTGATCAGTTTGAATAGCAACCAATCATTTGCCGAGAATTTGATGGATGTTATGACAGATTGGGTATACGCTGGCCCTATAAATGGACACATTACCTTTAAGAAATCACAACAAATAGCGTTGCAATGGGATTTTGAAAGAACTAAATCAGTTTTAAATCTTGGAAGCTGATCAAAATATTTAAAAACTTTCGAGGATAGAAAGGCGAATGTCGAAAAGGAAGGTTGACTCCAAAGAAGCGAGATCAAGTTACAAATGTCGGATTTTGTGGCGCTGTTTACAAAATTATCGACGCAAAGACAAGTTTTTCACAGCTTTCTTGGACTAAATTTCTGTTTTTCTTTCAAGTACAGAATTTTCTTTCGTTTTTTCATTGGTTTGACTGACAATTGCTACGTATCCTTTCCCTACTCACTATCGTGAGGGAAAATATAAGAGCAATTTTATGCAACCTTTTAAAAAAATTTCCCATAGAAAACTAAAGAAGTTTTCTGAAGATTTACTTCAAAACAAGATGGTGTCGTGCTTTTATCGCTCCTGTGACGTCATGCCGTTTGGACGAACGAATGACTTGAAAACACTTTTAGGTAATTTGCTGCAATTCTATCGCAAGCATCTTTTATACCATACTATTTTCTAATCACAGCATCATTTTCATCAGAATTAGGACATGTGACGAGCTGAATGTCCCTCTTCCTCTCCAATGCAAGTTCAACTTTTAACAATGCATTAAAGGAAGAATCTTTGCGATCAGTCAAATAGATAAATTTCTACAATTTTCCAAAAAGGTGCAATTTGTTTTACTAAGCCTGTACGGGAACAGTTCAATTTAACGGCTAAATAAACACAATAATTAACAGGCTAAAGCCCTGGAAAATTGAGCAAACATTGTTTCCCAAAGCTTTGAGATTTGCTTGAGGAGCAATGTTTGCCCGTTTGGTCCCGTCGCAAAACATTGCACGACAAGCAGAATTTGTTCGGCAATGTTTTTGAAAAAATTCAAAAGCATTTTCTTCTTGTCACAAGCAAAAATGTTTGTCAAGCAGTGCTTTGCGACGCACGTGGCCAAACGGACACAAATTTTGCTTGACAAGCAAATTTCAAATTTTGTTTTTTATATTACTGTTAAAAACTAAAAAACCAACAACAACAACAACATATTCTGTGCCATCCATAGCAGAAACAGACATGATGTCATCTGGTGCTGGCTATGAACGGCACTTAACAATAACGTTAACAATAATCTCAGAAAAAAAAAAACAAAAATTTAAGCACTCTGTGCTGTTTACCGTGGCACCATCCCATTGTGACGGGCACTAGCATGCACCAGTTTACGGTAAGTGAATTGATGGGAAAAATTATGCACTGGTGAAACCTTTTGGTTGAAATCTGAGTTGCCAACGGCTGATGCCATGGTTCACAAAGAGCTTACTTAACAGAAACAAATCCTAATCAAACATAAATACAAAACATAAATCTCAAATGTTTGGCAAACAACGTTTGCTCCTTTGGCCAGGGCTTAAAACAGGCAGAACGATAGATATTCAGTGGACACTAAACTCAGAAATTACACACCCACCTTGAAGAATGGTAGCTTGACAAGTGAAGCTTCTTTAGGCCTGAAATGGAAGAAAAGCTTGGGGCCTAAGTTCTTGTGCGTATTGTTTCGAGTGATTTCAACGACACCTCCCAGCTTAATTGGATCGCATTCGCCATCTATGTAGATCTCCTGCAAAATGAGAAGCAAAACAAACTTGTCATTCAATTTTTATTGACTACAAATTGTGTATCATATTTACGTAATTACTCGTAATTTTTCAAAAGAAACTCTTTATAAAAACTCAACTCTCAGATCGTCAAGCATACTTCTACTTGTTTGCTGCACTTGTTAAATCGGTAGTACTTGATTAATGTATAAACAGAGGCGTGGTTACAAAGAAAACTGGCTATGAAATGTTCACGATGGCACAGGAGATCCCCCACCGACAGATAACCTTCCTATTCCAGCACCCTTCTTATTTTTGAAAACCAGATTAGATGTTGGAAGGGAGAGAACTACAACTGTAGGCTATGCAAAACATATATACGGCAGGTTGGGTATCTAACATGATACGCAGCTATCAGATATATTATATGATATCATTATTTAACGACTGTAAATATATTTTTAATTTGTTATGTAAGATAGATAATAGGCCTAAATTCGTCACAATATTTGTTGATAAGCCTACTTTTAATAAATTAATCATGATGATGATGATGATGATGATGATGATGATGATGATGATGATGATGATGATGATGATGATGATGATGATGATGATGATGATGATGTTGATGGTGATGATGATGGTGATGATGATGATGATGATGATGATGATGATGATGATGAAGATACAACGTGAATTTGAGGAGCCTTCTAAGAAACTGCTAAGAAACTGTGAGCGCTCAAAATCTGTTAATTTTAAGAAACTTTGAGCACTGGGTCGATTTCTTTGTTTCCTATGAAAAACATGTACAACTACCGGGTGTCCCAAAAAAAAGTATACAGATTTGGTCAACCCTAACGATCAGAATTTAGCATGAATCAATCCGAAATCATTTTTAAAACATTACTTGATAGTTAACTTGAACATAGATACCTTGTTTGTTGACATTGGTGCTTTGAGAGTAGAGATATAAATCTTCAAAGGACAAATTTGCCACCACCTCCCAACCAGAGCTTTGGCGTTTTGGCCTAAGCAATATCCACATTTTGTTTCACTTAAAATGAATAAATTTTACTTCGGAGCTCCCTTGACGATAAGCGTCACGTAAATTATATTTTGTGAAACGCATTTGTTGTGCAGGTTTTAATTTTTCTCCTCCTGGTTCAAATTTTTCCAAGTTTAGTGTTGACTTATTCGCTGTGCTTTAAGAATTTGCTTAGGCCAAAACGCCAAAGCTCTGGTTTGGAGGTGGAGGCAAATTTGTCCTTTGAAGATTTATATCTCTACTCTCAAAGCACCAATGTCAACAAACAAGGTATCTATGTTCAAGTTAACTATCGAGTAATGTTTTAAAAATGATTTCGGATTGATTCATGCTAATTTCTGATCGTTAGGGTTGACCAAATCTGTATACTTTTTTTTGGGACACCCGGTAGTTTACAGATCAAATTGCCGGACAGGATTTTTGGTTCTTAGTAAAGTTAGATTCTTCAAGTCATCAAAAAAATATAACATTTTCCAAACTTTAAACTTGCAAATATCTGCAGATATATAAATGATACCTTTCTATAATTATCTTACATTGCGCTATTTTACAATTCGACATTGTTGTCTTGAGCATCCAAATATTCATAATGAAAAGTTCCTTTTGGTGATCGTCTCAAGAGCAAATTCAGTAAAACAAAAGATTCTGGTTTCCGAAAAGACTCGCCTTCCTAAAGAATAGATTCCACAACTCTGAGAGCACTGGATCAAATCAAAATAAACAGAGAGAGAGCGAAACTTTATGGTTTGATGCGCTGAAGGTTTGAAATCTATGCGTTAAGCCTGGTCCACACTAGGTCGTTGAAGTCGCTGGAGTCGTTGAGGTCGCTGGAACAAACGTCCCAAAGGACCCAAAAGACTGAATGCGAATGGCGAAAATAAACTCCCCAATTACCCAGACGACACCAACGACTGAGTTTTTGCTGTTCACATTCAGTCTTTTGGGTCTCTTGGGTCGTTTGTCCCAAGGACCCTAACAAATCCAGCGACTGCAACAACGACCTAATGTGAACCAGGCTAAAAGGCTCTAAAATCCCTTTGTCTTAATCAGACCTTAATCCTCTGTTTTATAAAATTCGCTTTTGCTTCTGCAAACCAGAACTTATATCGTTTGCGAGCAAATGTTTGCTCTTTACATGTGTACTAGACATCCAAGCCACTCATGATCAAGCCACCCAACTGTCGAAATTCAAGATTTGTCAAAGTTCACGTCGATTTTAGATTGATTGATTGATTGATTGATTGATTGATTGATTGATTGATTGATTGATTGATTGATTTTAGCAACATGTTTATCAAGAAGTAAAGCAGTTTTTGGGACAGCAAATAAATCTATACCCTCATTGCAGTTTGAAACTCAAAACCCTCCACCTCTAGCGCTACGAAGAGCCCCCGTGGACTTCAAATCACAACTACGATCAAACATACCGTAGAAGCTCTATCTAGCCCCCTCTCTATTAAGCCCCCTCTCTAATAAGACCCTCCCTTCTAAGCCAAAATTATAAATAAGCCTCCCTCTCTAATAGCCCTCTCTGGTATCCAATGCAAGAGGTAACCAAAGATTTTCCATCTATTTAGCTAAAACAGGTTAAATGTTGATTTTCGTATGGTTTTGGATTAAAACTGCGTCAAGTTTGTGTATTTGACTGGCCAAAATTGTATTTTGATTCCAAAAATATGAGATAAAAGCCCCAAAAAGCTATTATTTATAGCCTTGTCATTTGACTTTATGAATAAGCCCCCCTCTCTAATAAGCCCCGTCTCTTTTAAGCCCCCTCTAGAGTCTAAATCAAATAAGCCCTCAGGGACTTAATAGAGCTTTTACGGATCTCGAAATTGTAAATTATTGAAAACGAAGAAAACTAACCTGGTCGCCAATTCTAATATCGACGCGAACCTTCCAGCCAAACAAGTTCAAAGTTCCCTTCACTCTGAAGCCAACATAAATAAAAGGACCGCCAACAAGGGCTAAGTCAACCGGACTCATTCCAGCGTTGTATGAAACCTGTGAAAATGGAAAATAATTTATCAAACAGAACAGGAGTCAATATTCATACAGATGACATGTCACGTGACTTCATCAATTCGCGCTCGAAAATCAGACTTGGGGTAAAATGAAGCCATTACAAAACATAGCGTCACATCGGTATTTTGAGAGTGTCTCATAAATTTATCGAAATAACTCAATTCGGAGAACTTGGAAGCTGTTCAAATCATTCAAAAACTTCAGAGGATAGACAGGCGAATGTCTAAAATGAAGGTTTACTTTTTTGGCGAATGCCTAAAAGGAAGGTTGGTGTTCCACAAGGCTCATGTCTTGGCCCCTTATTTTTCCTGATCAATATCAATGATCTCCCACTGGCTGTCCAAGATTCCACTGTGTCCATGTATGCTGATGATACCAGTCTATGCCACCAGTCCAATAATTTGACTTAGCTGAATGAGGCTATTAACAACGATCTTAGGCAATTGGACACTTGGCTACAAGGCAACAAACTTTCTTTGAATGTTGCAAAAACTCATGCCATGCTTGTTTCCACCAAAAGGAAACATAACACTCTCAAGAGTCGGAATGAAGATTTGAAATTGGAAATTCGTGAAAATGATCTGCAAGTTGTTCAAAAAACGAAATACCTTGGTGTACAAATTGACCGCTCTTTGGACTGGAAAGAACAAATCAAGGCGGTCTCTACCAAGGTCTCAAGGGCAGTAGGCTTTTTGAAGCATGCCAAATGGTTCCTACCAAGAGAATCTTTGAGAACTCTCTACACAGGTATTGTGGAGCCCCACTTTCGATACTGTTGTGCTGTTTGGGGCTGCGCAGGCACAACTGAAATTAATCAGTTGCAAAAACTTCAGAAACATGCTGCAAGAATCGTAACAAACAGCAGCTACGATGCCCCAAGCAGACCACTTATTGAAGAGCTGGGTTGGAAGACCATTCAGGAACTCATACAAATTGAGTCTGAAACAATGGTCTTCAATTCCCTAAATGGGTTGGCTCCACAATACTTGTGTAACCTTTACACAAAAAACTCAGAATGCTCCTCTCGTAGCCTCCGCAATACAGAGATGGACCTGAGGCTACCTTTGAAAAATACAGCAAATGGACAAAAATGTTTTTCTTTCAGAGGAGCAAAGTTGTGGAACAGCCTCTCAGCTGAGTCAAACCAAGCATCCTCCTCAAGCTTATTTAAAGACAAATGACGGATATATAAGGCGACTTAAATCAGGGGCCTGGGCAATCCAAATATAGCCTATTGTATTCCATCGTATTTGATGACCTCGAGAGATCATCAAATGTACTGGACAATGAAGGCACTCAGACATCTTTTGTTCTATTTTTAAACTAGGCGCTATATATCCGTCATTTGTCTTTAAGCAGATGATTTAGGTTTCTTTTTCTTTTAATTGTAAATTTTGAATATTGTAAATAGGTCTTTAGATTGTAAAGTAGGTTTAGTAATAGTTTTTAATATTAATCATTTTTCGTAATTTAGTTTAGTTTTATTTTATGGGAGGGCCCCTTGAAAATCAGCACTTGCGCTGAAGGGCTGCCCTCCCCTTATGTTATTATATGAAATATGAAAAATAAAAACATATAAGGTTGACTTTTTTGGCGAATGTCTAAAGGGAAGGTTGACGACGAGCAACTTACAGCTGACAGAGTTTACGGCGTGGAAAGGCAAGTTTCTCAAGCTATCTTGGACTAGATTTATGGTTTGCTTTCAAGAACAGCTTATTTGTACAATTATTTCATTGATTCAGGTCTGACTGACAATTGCTACCTATCCTTTCCCTACTCACTATCGCAAGGGAGAATATACGAGCACTTTAGTGCAACTTTTTGGAAATTTCCTATATAAATTTTCTGAAGATTTAACTCACAACAAGATGGCTTCGTGTTTTCAACGCTGCTGTGACGTCATGCCATCTGTATGAATTCNAGACATCTTTTGTTCTATTTTTAAACTAGGCGCTATATATCCGTCATTTGTCTTTAAGCAGATGATTTAGGTTTCTTTTTCTTTTAATTGTAAATTTTGAATATTGTAAATAGGTCTTTAGATTGTAAAGTAGGTTTAGTAATAGTTTTTAATATTAATCATTTTTCGTAATTTAGTTTAGTTTTATTTTATGGGAGGGCCCCTTGAAAATCAGCACTTGCGCTGAAGGGCTGCCCTCCCCTTATGTTATTATATGAAATATGAAAAATAAAAACATATAAGGTTGACTTTTTTGGCGAATGTCTAAAGGGAAGGTTGACGACGAGCAACTTACAGCTGACAGAGTTTACGGCGTGGAAAGGCAAGTTTCTCAAGCTATCTTGGACTAGATTTATGGTTTGCTTTCAAGAACAGCTTATTTGTACAATTATTTCATTGATTCAGGTCTGACTGACAATTGCTACCTATCCTTTCCCTACTCACTATCGCAAGGGAGAATATACGAGCACTTTAGTGCAACTTTTTGGAAATTTCCTATATAAATTTTCTGAAGATTTAACTCACAACAAGATGGCTTCGTGTTTTCAACGCTGCTGTGACGTCATGCCATCTGTATGAATTCATCAGAATGTTCAATATTGATTGGTAATATACACAAGATCTTTTCCTTGGTAGGGTAAGGTACGGGGTAAAATGGGTCAGAATGGGGAAATATGGGACTCCTAGATTTCACTTTAATTGTGCTTCAGCTGAATAAATCAGTCACTATCATGAACAAAGAAAGTTCTATCAATTAACGGTAGACTTATTACGATGAGTCCCAGTAATTGCTCATCAAAACGAGACTTGCACCAAACTGAGACCACTCATACTGGTTTGAGCGTCCATCAGTCTATCAATAGCGATACCTACGAATCTGTAATCAGTCTAAACCAACGGCACTTTGCCTCAATTTTAGAAGCAAAAAATCAAGTGATCCAATTTGCTCCATTCCGCTGCATTTTATCGGGTGAGTCAAAAAAATGTATAGACGTTTGAAAACCTATAACTCTCAAACCATTTATCAGATTCCTATTAACTGATAATGCTTGTATAGCTAACATATAAACTCAGGTAACAAAATTTAGTTTTTCAACATCGGTCGCATCGTTCTCATATTTCAAGCGATTCTATGAAAATGCTTCATCTCAAAATCCTTCAAAATAGGCCCAAAATCTTTGATCCAATTTGCTACTAAATTAAACTAAATTTTCTTGCCCAAGTTGATATGCTAGCTACATAGGTATTATCAGTTTATATGAATTTGGTAAATAGTTTGAGAGCTACATGCTTTCAAACGTTTATACATTTTTGACTCACCCAGTAGAGGATTTATTAATCAGTGCAATAAAGACCATGGACGAGCATAGCCTCCAAATCTTTAATAAACATTGCACGGATGGTTAATGCTTCTTTCGTTTGATTTTATGGCTTGGAAAGAACTTCAGATACGTTGCTATAATACTATATGTAGCATTTCTAATATCTTGATTATTTTCAGAATAACAGCGGTTTTCCTTTTATTGAAAGAACTCGTGAAAAGTTTTGAAAAAACGAAAATAATCGTAGATACTAAATCAAAATATGAAAAACGCTACCATCTTCAGGAAAGCCATAGTTTATGAAGGTCTATAATATGGCTGCAAGGAGAAATCTGTAGCTTTCCTAGTTTACGATTTAGCAATTTGATGACGTCACATTCTCAAAATTGGCCCAAGCAAAGAAGACGCTGTAATTCTGAAAATAATCAAGATATCAGAAAAGTTACATATAGGATTATAGCAAAGTCCTTGAAGTTCCTTTCAAGCAATTAAATCAAACAAATGATACATTAACCATCTGTGCAATGTTTTTTAAAGATACCAAAGATTTGGAGGTTTTTTGCAATATTATTTCTTTTTTAATGGCTGCAATTTTTTGACTCACCAGGTATAAATAAACTTCATCTCTACAAGAATAAACAAAGAAGAAACCTTACCAAAGCACCTTTTGGAAAACCGGTTTCTGCAACAGGTTTTGGCACAGCTCCAGCATCACCTCCGAACATTCGAATTAATTTGCCAATCGTTATAGCTGAAATTTCACCATAAAAGTAGGTGTTTGGTTTCCCAACTCCAAAATAGACCGCAACACGGATGCAATGACCCTGAAACAAAATTTCATGTGCAGGATTATCGGTAATATGCCAATATATCAAATCTTGAAATCCCTAACCCTGACCCTAAACCGAGCGCTAAGCCTAACCCTGACCCTTCCCCCAACCCTAACCCTTCCCCTAACCCAAAACTGACCATAACCCGAATTTATTTCAATATCAACCCTAACCCTAATTTATTTCAAGGTTTTGATATATTGGCGTATTCCCGGAATATCATCGTATAGATAGATTCCGTATAGATTCCGTCGTTTCGAACATCGAGAAGCACATGAAAATTGCAATAGATTGGTACAAAGACAAAGAGATGGTTCCAGAAATTTCAACTAATGTTCCTTGGTCTAAAAAATGATCTCAGATTGGGTATTGACATAAATGGGAATGTGGTTCAGATGACTGAGTGTGTGAAACTAGTGGGTACTAAAATTTAACCAAGACTTAACCTCAAGTAGCATGTAAAGTCCATCTGCAAAAAGACTTCAAACAAAGTTACAGCCTTCTAACGAGTGAGTCAGAAAGCGTGGGCCGTTTAACAAGCCATATTTTGATGGAAAACAAGTCATATTGGGTTTGCTGAAGTTTTATATTGCCGAAGAAGGATTAAATCAGTTGTCAAAAATTATTTTGGTAAAATCGGTCATTTCTATCCATATTTATCTGCGATTTTGTGATATCGCTATTTTGGTGAAAAAGTATTGTTCTCATAAAAACTTTCTGCTTCCTAGTAATGCCATTTAAATGAATAGTCCCCTAGGGACACGAAATAAATAACAATAGTTTTCATCTTGTGCTCTAACACAATGCATGCATTGTTTCAATTTTTTGGTAGAGAAACAGTATGTTTGTCATGGTTTAGAAGTTCAAAAGTGCATGAATAGGAATCGAATTGAAGGCCTATTTTAGGAATCTTGCAACACATGATTTTACTAAAATTGCTCTTGATTATGAAACGCAAGACCGATTTCGACCACATAAAAGTTCATATCTAAGTTAGCCTTTCTTTCATATGCAATGAATTGTCAAAGAAACAGATTTGCGAAGCAAATTGCATCAATAAAAATTGGCAAACGCCCCACGTTTTTCCGACTCACCCCGTTTTATGATTTCTCCAAAGCTTAACTATAAAAACAGCAGCATATCATACGATACTACTTTTATAATGTCCAGTCCTTGAGAATGCAAACAATATTCAAATCAGAAGTATACCGAAACGTCGGTCATTTGTTCNTTTACTAAAATTGCTCTTGATTATGGAACGCAAGACCGATTTCGACCACATAAAAGTTCATATCTAAGTTAGCCTTTCTTTCATATGCAATGAATTGTCAAAGAAAAGGATTTGCGAAGTAAATTGCATCAATAAAAATTGGCAAACGCCCCACGTTTTTCCGACTCACCCCGTTTTATGATTTCTCCAAAGCTTAACTATGAAAACAGCAGCATATCATACAATACTACTTTTATAATGTCCAGTCCTTGAGAATGCAAACAATATTCAAATCAGAAGTATAACGAAACGTTTTTCGCCTACAAGCTAGACAGTGCCTAAAGCAGACTTACTTCATTTGCATAATCAGCTTCGTATATACAATTTGTACCAAATTCCAGCTGACCACCTAACTGAAATCCGGAGACACCAATAGGGCTATCAGCTGAAATTGTAACTCTGAAAGAAAAAGGTAGATTTTGAAAACTTTAAAGAACGCCGGTCAACCAGCATCCTTTGCGGTCGCGCTTTGCAGAGAATGTTGTCATATCAAAATGGCCGCCGCAGTCGAAAGGCAACAAGCGAAGCGCGCAAAGGATGCTGGTTGATTGGCGTTCTTTAACTTGGCAGTAGAACTCTATTTTGTATTAGCCACTACATCTTAGGGAAGTTGCAGTTATAAATCGATACATATCACTATGCAAGAATCTTGAAACAAAGTTACAAAATTTTGAGTTTCTGAAAATTTTGGTTGGGGGAAGATAACAATTTCGCTGTCTTCAGAATCAGCTTTTGAATAAGAGATAACATTTCCAGCAATTAGGTTTACAGGCATTCATGGTGCGCTCGTATGATGTAACAGGAGGTGGTGGGGATGAATCTTTGGTTGATTTCTCTCAATAGATCTAATCAGCGAAGTTTGTTCAAGTCACGTGATCAATCTCTTGATAGAATATCTTTTGATTTTTTTAACATATTTTGTGCCATGAAAATGCGCGCCATGAATGCAAAAAGCAGAATGATACTACAAATTCCCAAGAGTATGGTCACTGAAGGCTTTGCAAAGTATACATACCACCGGTTGGGTTCCTAACAGGATAGACTTTTATGTTTTTACCCTCATGTAATAAAGTAGTCTTGATATATTTCAATTTTTGTTGTTGTAATATTGTATATATTGTATTGCAAAGTAGGCTTAAATTAGCTGTAAAGTAGAGCTATAGTTACTTCTCGCCTACTGTTAAATAAATTAATGATGATGATGATGATGACATGACTTGAAATGGGTAACAAAACCTTAACCGATTGTATATACTTATTTAATATTCTTCAAACTAAGGCCACGTTCACATTGCTCCGTTTTTGTAATTATCCGTTTTTGTCGCATCGAAGCTAACCGTCCACATTGCTCCGTTTTTGTACAAAAACTGAGGGAAAAACATCCGTTTTGTCTGTTCACAATGATCTGCTTGGTTACATAAACCATGAGTAATAGGAGACTAATAGTGTATTGGCCATGCTCAAACTTACAATATATTGTTCCTTTCTTGTCTGTTGTCTTGGGCCTAACGTCGCACGCCATCTTACCTTGTCTCTCTCTCACCATTTCACCCTGAAGTTGTTAGTGGTCAGAGAATCATTTGGAATATGTGCAACTTATCGCAAATATTAGGACGAAGACAACAGACAAGAAAGGAACAATATATTGTAGGTTTAATATAGTATATTTAAAGCAAACTGTAATATCGATCATGAGCAGGGTGATGTGATTTTAGCAGGACAACATTAGGCCAATACACTATATAGTCTCCTATTACTCATGCATAAACGGAGCGAAAAACATCAATTTTTGTGCGTTCACATTGCTCCGTTTTTGCCAGCCTCGTTGTTGAATATTGTAGCGTTTTCAAAAACCTCCGTTTTTGTGCGTTCGCGTTGATCCAGTGCATTTTCGAAAACTTCCGTTTTTGTGGATATCCACTTTCGACAGTGTTTTCGAAAACCTCCGTTTTTTTGCTGTTTTTGTGCGGATTTGTGTGAACACTTTCACAAAAACGGATGTTTTTCTCTCCGTTTTTTGTACAAAAACGGAGCAGTGTGAGAGGGGCCTAACTTGGCTGGTAAAAACGCGAATTTCCACAAATTCGAAGCCATTTCTAAACTTCGTTCTAATTTTCAAATCAAATTGACTCAAATGCGCGAAAAGATATTTTCAAGGTCAGAGCAATGATTAGACTTACGACGTGATTCCTTGTATTCGTTCAATATTTTTAATCTGATTTTTTGTTTTCTCGCATATAAGGACTCACATCCAATCAGTAACGAATTGGGGACTAAATTTGATTGAAACCGAATGCCTTGTGAAGCAAAAATTCCTACACGACCCCCAGCACTTTTTTTGTTAAACACAAGGTTCAGGACGTTGGAAGATGCTTACATGCATCATATACCTTGAGAAGGAGCAGCTATATCCAGTAATAATGCAGGATTCTGTGAAGATTATGTCATGTGATTCATATCTTTGATATGATTGGATCCACGGGAAAAACCGCGGAGATCCTGAAATTAGTCCCCATTTTTGATGCGTTTGGTCATAAGTCTCAGTTTGAGCGATAACCATCCAATGCAATGAGCAATACTGAGACTTATGTAATGAGTATAAGCAATGATAAAATTTTGATGGCTTTTCAAAAAATTCAGTTCTGTTTGGGTTACCAGGTATAACTGAAACAGAAAAACAGAAACCTACCCTAGATTGATATTGCCAATAGCAAGCCATTTAACACCAAAAGCTTTCCTCCACATCCCTCTCATGAACAATTGCCCAACAACGTCACTGGTTCCCAATTTGTGACTGATTTGTCCTCCAATGTTCAAATAATTATCTTGTTTTAAGCCATCTTTGTAAATCTCACCAGAATTTACTGGGAATTTTATCTCTGCGAGGAATCCGAGTTTTGTTGACCTTTCGGTTCTGTTATACTATAATACAAAATATAAAACACAACTGTTAAATATATCAGTATATACAAAATGCATTAATCTCTATTTTAACAAGAAATATGGTAAAGAGGCTCGGATGCAAAAAAACGAGAAGATTTAGCACACTGAGGCCTTGCTGACTTATGTCGTCATCAGAGTGTGACTTTAAAACAAAACTGTCACAAATCAGTTTTGTTTTAAAGTCACACTCTGATGACGACATAAGTCAGAAAGGCCTCAGTGTGCTAAATCTTCTCGTTTTTGCCCATTCCATTCTTTGGTCATCCTTTTAAATATTGCTGCTGAGTTTGAAATTTTTATAGCATCAGGTAAAGTGTTCCAAAGTATCTATCCTTAGTAGGTCTATCCTTCTTCTTTGGATATAAACTCGTGACTTCTCCAAACAATCCCTTTTCGCGTGCACAACAAGACAGTTAGCCATACTGGTTTTTGGGGCGCCTTCGATCGCTGATCACTTTGAAATGGCGCGTCGATCAAAAGCAAATGACGATGTTGATACAAAATCTGCTCTTGTTTGACTCGTCTTACTTCCATACATATTGTTGAATATACTCACACTAATAAAAAGATCGAGTTTTGAAAATGAAACTTTTTCGGTGAGCCTGATGTTCCTGAAACCAGCGGTCACATCAATAGAACCAAGTTCTGGCATGTGTGCCACAATACGGAACAACACATTAGGACCTAGAATCCTTTTCGTTACTCTGCAGAAAGAGCTGCCGCCACAATCTTTAGGCAAAGAAACCTGTAATGAAATTAATCGGTTAGTTGAAGGTATCTCTGCTTTGGCATTAAACAACCATTTACTGGTTATTATATTTTTCTTTGAATTGAATGGCTTGAAAGGAACTTGAGGTGCTTTACAATAGCTCTATTCTTGCGATTTTTGATATATTGATTATTTTCCGAATTACAGCATTTTTCTTCTTCTCTGAAAAGAATTGATGCAAAGTTCTAAAACTGAAACCACTGTAACTCCGAAATTAAAGCATAGGTTCCAAATCTTTAAATTGGCGTAAAAAGGTCGGTGTAAAATTCAGTGACCTATTTCATTGAATCGAATGGGTTGAAAAAACTTTAGCTACTTTGCTATAACTCTACCGTTGGATTTTTCAGAAATCTTGAATATTTTCGAAATTACAGCGTATTTCATATTTCACCTCATTTGAGGATGTGACGTCATCAAATTTCTAAATCGCAAACCAGAAGAGTGAAAGACTTTTGCTTGATACCATATTGTAGACGTTCATAAACTATGTTTTTCTAGAAAATTATTCGATGTTTTCTTAAAAAGTTTAGAAATTACGATGGTTTTAAGTTTTTTTCAAAATTTTTCTTGAATTCTTAAAAAAGAAGAAAAGCACTCTAATTCTGAAAATATTAAAACTTTCTGAAAAGTCGAAAGGTAGAAATATTACAAAGTAGCAAAAGTTTCTTTGAAGCGTTCCATTCAAAGAAATATGTCACAGAATTTTACACCGACCTTTTTAAAGATTTGGAACATATGCTCTAAATTAATGGAGGAAACATAATAAAATTTTCAAGAAAACTACCTATTGTTTATGAATTTCTACAACATGATGACGAGCTTTTCTGTCACTTTTCTGGTTTACGATTTAGCTATTTGATGATGTCATAACCTCAAAACTAAGTGAAATATAAAAAGGCCTGCAATTTGTCGAATAATCAAGATATCAAAACTCGCCAAAAAACAATTACAGTAAAGAATCTGAAGTTCCTTTCAAACCGTAAATGACCAGGGGCATATTTGTGAAAATGAAGTTTTGGATGGGAGCTATTATTTAAGGTATTTCTCTTATTCGAGGGAGGGCGCTTATTATATAGCATGGTACCGGGTCAGTCGAAAAAAACAATCCCCGTTTGAAAGGCCACTGCTCCCTGGATATCAAGACGATAATATTGGCAAATATATTACTTAATGGTGGACATGTTCAAATCGATTATAAAATTTACCTGACGGAAATCGGCCACTCCGTTGTGAAATTATGAGGAATTTTTTCGAGAAAGCCCCTTTATAAGAAGCCTTCAAAACAGTCCTAAAATCACAACCAAATTTCCTAATACTTCTTCCTCACAGCAATGGCTTTTACATGCTTTAGGAGGGTCTACTCGAGGGGCTTGTTTGAGGGCAAGGCTTATTTGAAGGTGGGGAGGGCCTATTTGAAGGTGGGGGGCTATTTGTTAAAACAAGGTCTGAGGGGGTTATTGGAAGGGAAGGCATATTTGACGGTGGGGTCTTGTTCGAGGGGAAGGCCTATTTGAAGGTGGGGGCCTATTTGTTAAAACAAGGTCTAAGGGGGATTATTGGAGGGGAAGGCATATTTGACGGTGGGATCTTGTTCGAGGGGAGGGCTTAATTGAGGGTAGGGGCAGATTTGTTAAAACAAGGTCTGAGGGGGGCTTGTTCGAGGGGAAGGCTTATTTGACGGTGGGGGCCTATTTGTTAAAACAAGGTCTGATGGGGGCTTATTCGAGGGGAGGGCCTATTTGAAGGTGGGGGCATATTTGTTAAAACAAGGTCTGAGGGGGAGGCTTAGTCGAGGGGAAGGCATATTTGAAGGTGGGGTATTATTCAAGGGTAGGGCTTATTTGAAGGTCGGGTCTTGTTCGAGGACTCATGGTAAAAGACAGATAAAATAACCATTTACACGCCTCTTGTTAAAGATTTGATGCCTATGCTGGGCCTTTTAAACCATACCTTTAGAAGAAACCCCCTTACCTGTGCAGCAACAAGAAAACCTTTAGGAATAGAGACACTCAAATAGTTCAATGGTGCTTTTCTGAAGGACGTGGCACTAGAAACAGTGAATGGAGTCAAAGGATTCAGCATAATACCAACCTGGAAGAGGAAATATTTCAGTAGACTTATTAATCCATACAGATGACATGTCACGTGACGTGACCAATTCGCGCTCGAAAATCAGACTTGGGGTCAACGAAGCCATTACAAAACATAGCGTCGCACTGGGATTTCGAGATTGTCTCGTTTATTTATCGCAAAGGCAAGTTTCTCACAGCTTTCTTGGCCTACGTTTTTGTTTTGCTTTCAAAAACAGCATATTCGTGCAATTATTTCATTGGTTTAGGTCTGACTAGCAATTGCTATCTATCCTTTCTCTACTCACTATCGCGAGGGAGAATAGAACTTAGAAGCACAATTTTATGCAACTTTTTGCAAATTTCCTATAGAAACCTATAGAAATTGTCTGAAGATTTACCCCAAAACAAGATGGCGTCGTGTTTTCAACGCTGATGTGACGTCATCCCATCTGTATCAATACCCGAGTCCACTTTGCTCAACAGGAATTCATGATGAAACAAAGAAAAAGCTGGCCCTATTTTCTGCATGCTTCAATCGAACCACTTCCTAGGTATCTTTTCAACCGTAAACTCTGAAATAGACAATAACGCTAAAGATGGCGGCCGCGCAAGGTATGCTGGTAAAAAGCTCCCTGACAACCACCTAACAACATAAAAGTTTTGGTCTGCCGTTTCGACTAGCTAGCTGTGGTAAAGTTCGGAACAAATAATCAACGTAAAAAAATAGGAAAATTTTGTAATTCGAACGTGATCTTTAATTCAAACTTAAATTCGAATCAAAACTTTACTTGTTCTGCTTTGGAAAGTTTCTTTTCGAACCATGTTGCATTCGAATTCAAGGTAGCTAATCGAAACGGCAGACCGAAATTCGTATCTCGTTAGGTGGTCGTCAGGGAGCTTTTTACCAGCATGCTTTGCAGCAAAACACAACAGAGTCTTTGGAGCCGCCATCCTTAGCGTTATTGTTTATTGTAGAAGGAAAACATGCGTTTCAAGCAACAGTGTTTACAAAATATAGTATTTTAGCCAAAAATGCTATCCCTAGAAACTTTACATGAAATGTCGAGTACTAAATGGTAAAAGAAATCTTTAAAGAACATATGCGCAATATTTATAAGAAAGTGGTTTATAAGAAACTAGTACTAAGATGGCCAAACTTTTAACCCTATCTGACCTGGGGGCGGATTCCGCCCCCCCCCCAGTATACTTTTGTTTCCGCTATGTTCGATAGATGTAGAAGGCTGCTGAGATTTAGTAAGTTTAACTTTGTATCATAGAGCAATGAAATTGTAATAATTTTGACATTCTATATTTAGCACTGTCTCCATGGTTACCAAGTTGTCATCTGACATTCTGTGAAAATTAATTTTATTTCTCTCTTATTCTTTTTTATTAGGTCCAATTAAGCTCAAATCTTTGATTTACATATATCTTGATCTATATTTTTCATTTCTGTATGAAAAGTGATTTTTGATGAACTTTTAACATGCTTTCATTTTTATGACGTCATTCAACATCATAATGATTATTATGCTCTAGCAACAACAACAACAGCGCTAATTGAATTACGATTTTTAATTATAATTGTTTATATGATGAATAACATTTGGGGGGCGGAATCCGCCCCCCAGGTATTGAGTGTTTCAAAACACCCAGGTCAGATAGGGTTAAGAAACTCTAGTACTATGTCTGAGAAGTAGTAAGTAACTTTTAAAAGATGACTTCAAGGATATTATAGCAAAAATGTCGCTGAACTCTTATTCTTGATTACTATTACCTAACCCTTTCATATTTTGAACGTAATAGAACAGTTTTTCTTCCCATCTGATGCTTTATATGTCCCGAAACATATCTGCAGCAGTGTTAAAAACCACATGATAATTCATGCATTTAAAAAACAAGAAACACATTAAGAAACTTTTAGTATTAAAATGCAGACATTTTCATGTTGTGTTAAGAAACTTTTAATACTATGGCTTGATCCAAGTTTCTTATCAAAAAATGTGTAAGCAACCAAAGTGACTGGAAGGGCGGAATGAAAATTCAATGTGACAGTCATTCTTGCAATTTTGGAGTATGCTTGAGTGAAACCAGGTATATCATATCACGAATAAAAGCTGTTACGTAGACTTCTCACAATTAAAAGCCCGTTCTAGACTTTCCGATATCTCTTAAATTAATTTGGTTCTTAACACAAATGCTCAGAAAGAGAGTTTCAAAATCCGTTATGTAATCAAAGTTTTGTGATTTTTCAAAAAATTTAACTTTTTAGGTCACCACGTAGTACAACTTACCGCTACATCCACTCCAACATTGTCAAAAAATCCTCCATCAGCTAACTTCTTCCCTGAAANGAAGGGCGGAAGGAAAATTCAAGGTGACAGTCATTTCTTGCATTTTGGAGTATGCTTGAGTGAAACCAGGTAGCACGAATAAAAGCCGTTACGTAGACTTCTCACATTAAAAACCGGTTCTAGATTTTCCGATATCTCTCAAATTAATTTGGTTCTTAACACAAATGCTCAGAAAGAGAGTTTCAAAATCCGTTATGTAATCAAAGTTTTGTGATTTTTCACAAAATTTAACTTTTTAGGTCACCACGTTTTATAACTTACCGCTACATCCACTCCAACATTGTCAAAAAATCCACCATCAGCTAACTTCTTCCCTGAAATCTTTCCCATAGCCGCTCCAAAAGATTCACCATCGAAGGCAAACCCCAAAGCAAACAACCATCTGGTCCCTTGTAGCTTTGCTATTATTTCAAGATGAAGTGGAATTCCACCGACGACTTTCGTTGCTGTGAATCGGAATGGAGTCAAGCTTTCCAACCATCCGTCCAAGAAATCATAGCCAATGGAGCAAGGACCGATCTCGAAGTCCCATACTTTTATAGTTCTGAAAAAGAAGTCCCATACTTTTATAGTTCTGAAAAAAGGACAGAAATAATTAATTTCTCCATGCTCACTGATAGAAGGCGCAAAGAGCAACATTGTTTCTCTTTGCAAAGAATCGTTTTTCTAATAGAGTGAGGCAGAATATGTCCAATAGACTGAGGCAAAATTTTTTCTTTGCCAGTGCGACAAAGTTAGCTAAATCCAACTTTATCGCACTATACCATTACCCCACGTGTTACCACTACTATTACCATTACTTCAGCTCTAAGTATCACAGCTACCATTTACGGTCTTCTGTAGCGCTGTTGTTGAAAGCCAATGTGTTCCTTTGCGGAGCAATGCAACAACATTGTAACAGTGCTTCGCTCCAGTCTACAGCAAAGAAACGGAGATAATCTTACCGCAGAGCATTCTCGATAAATGATGGAATGCTCGTTATTCCCAAGAAATTGAACACGTGATTAATCTTCATCTTAGGAGTTTCTCCAGTCAGTGATGTGAATGCTTTGTAACGGAATATTCTCGACTTGAAAATTGTTGGTGAAAATTTGAAGTAATCGCCTTTAGCCATTATGCTACTTTTAGCACCATTTGTGTTGTATGTTATCCTATAGGGAATAAGAAAACAAATCTCGCAACATTTAGAGTCTCCAGAAAGATTTTCTTTTCGCATCTTACGGTATAAATCAATAAAAATATATCCAATCATTGGACCAATGATTGAAAACAATGCTGCAAAAACTGTGCAATCAATAGGCCTATCCCCAGTCTTGATTTAAATTTGATAAAATAAAAGATTGACCTCCTTCTCAGTTATCTTTGAGTCCCAACGCACATCGTTGTCTTGCAAATGCACGATCATCTTTGCCTACTATGAAAACAACATTTCTTTGTTTAGTTTCACTTGTTTAGTTGCATGCGTTGGCTTTTATCTACCTTGGTCTCATTTCAACAAAGAGACTCAGGAAGGGTCTATTTATGAAACTACGAGTACTTTTAGGCCCACCCTGTGTTTTCAATGGTGTAGGACAAAAAAGTGGACGAAATATCTAATCAAACTGAAAATAGTCGAGCACTTACGAAACATTGCGAATTTCAACGTTCTGTCCAGGAGAAAAATAATCCATATATTCAATACCAAAATCATATTCCAAGACATCGTATGGGGCAGTATTTTTAATTTTTACAGAGAACCCTGTAATAGGCCTATTTTCATCTGTAGGTTTGTCGTAGCCTTTAATAGAGTTAGTCCTTCTGTATGAATCAATCAGGTTATCGGCGACGTCTTTGATTGTTATTGCTGGTTCCGGTTCGAAGCAGTACTGAAAACGGGAAAAGAATCTTGTCACGAAAAATAAAGACAGGCAAAGCAAAACTGAATTATCTGGAATCCCACATGTTTGGTAAATTATAATACTCATTTTGCAACCAAGAAAGAGTTATTTGTAATCCTAGATTGGGAATGACAGCCAAAATTTCGTTGAGGAAAACAAGTGTGAAATCAATGAGAAGCTACTATTTGTAGCGGGCACCACAATAAAGCATACTGAGCCTTGTCAGTCTGCAATTAATAAAAGGACTTGGTAAATTAAGAGGTTGTTTATGTTTCTGCAAAATCAATCCAACTAATGATCCTATAGCTAGCGTTTTGCTTGTGGAGACAGAACTTTTGGCTATTTACGGAAAAGATCTGGAACAGGCGAGATTTTTCAGGAAAATGGTGCATTTCAACTTGATTGTCCATCGAATTTTCGAGCCTTTCATCGTGGGCGTTAAGAAACGCGATAGTTGTTCCTACGACAAATTTTTTCCTCCCTGTGTCCCTATGCCCGTGGAGGTTGTTGTTGTATGTTGTGACTGGTTTTCCTTGTATCCCTGTGTTCTGATTTGAGTGACTGTGAACGTGAACTGAAGAAAAGAGTATTCTTCTGTCTCTTTCTCCTTCTCTTTTCCCTGACGCAACAACAACAACCTTCACTGTCATAGGGACACAGAGAGGAAAAAATCTGTTGTAGGAACAACTACCGCGTGTCTTAACACCCATGCTTTCATATCATTTTCGAATGCTTATTTCAAAGAAGACTGAGTTTGAAATCCAACGAAACAGAATTTTTCATAGAGTTTCTAAAGCATTCACAAAATTGAAACCCAACATTTGGTGCAATTTTTTACCTCGGAAATATGCTTTCCTGTTGTCAACTATTCCCCAATATCTCTCTCTTTAAAATTTACTAAATTACAATATAACTGTACACCAAAGTCGGGAGATAATACATGACTAAACGCAACTGGTAGATTGGATAACTAACCCTGATCTCTGTACCACCATTTTCTAACTTAAAGTTGAAATATCCATCTTTAAAATTCTGCTGCTTGAATGCAAGTTTCTGATAAACTGCGTTAGGCACTTTCGTTCCTGTTGGCGTCGATATCCTGTACTTTTGAGTCACTCCACATTCCCGTCCCATGTATGATCGAGGAAACACAACAGAGATCAGGGGCAGTGTCGGGACATATTCTACAAAAAAAAATAGGCATCAGTTACTCAAGGGTGGGCATGTGCTGTGTTCTTGGTGGTCTTATGTATGTCTTGGAAAAACGATTTCACCAACCCATTTTTTAGCGTACCAGTACAAATTGCGCTCTTAAAAAGACTGGTTTTGGGGACATCCATTTTTATAATACTCCGATAAAACCCAATTTTGAGGACAAATATTGATCTACATCCAAGAACATGAACAGTTCAAGTTAGTTGCATAATGATATTGTTGAAAAGAGTTCAAAATAAACCTGATTTTAGGGACAGACATTAACATAGTATGGGAGAAATAAACCGGTTATATGGACATACATAGGACCACTGTCCTCACTGCAACATGCCCACCCTTGGTTACTTAGACTACTGGGTGGACAAACAAAAATTCATGATTCGCATTGCTCGCTGAAAGCAAAGGATATGAACACAAATTTGGTATTAGCATGTAGTTGAAGAACTTGGCTACCTTTTGAATGTCTTCTTAGTGAATTTAAGCTATGATTACTCTCCGAAAACCAGTTTCAAATATATGGTGAATCCTTCATTCCTCAGTCAAAGATGAACTTTCGCCACCTTTTCAATTGACCTAAATCTTTTGGATTAAGTAGTCGAGGAGACTGAATCTGTTAAGCAGTTTGAAGACAACAGTTTGATGTGGCTTTCCATCTTCAGATAGCAACTTCGCCAGTTATCTTGTGCAGAGCACATCACCACAACTTAGGCATAAGTGGGACAGCACGAGTCTGGAACCGGCACTAAACTTCTACTCCGAAGAGTGTAGCTATAAATGATGCATTTGCCAACTTGATCTAACTGACTCAAAATGAATTTTAAGGTATTCTTTTATTGGAAGTTTCGTAGCAAGCAGAGTTTATGAACAGCCTATGACAACAAATTATCGCCAAAGAAAAGTTAAGTAATTTTTAGTTTTTAATTCGGTCACGGCATGCCACGCAGGCTACCAACGTTTAGAATAAAGCAAAAATAACATACGTATACAACTTGATGATGGACATGGTGCAGTTTCTCGAGCTGTTCCAGGACAACTTTCACCGCCATTCTGTGGAGCAGGATTGTTACAAGCTCTTGTTCGAGAATGTTCTCCTTTCATACAGTATCGTGATGTACATGTATCCCAAGCTGACCACTGAGACCAACTGCCGTTTACAGCATCTAGGAAAAATATAAACATACTTTATGGTACCCCCGATAATTACCCATATAGATTAAATCTCCAATCCTTGAGTGGTTCCCCTGAAAGAAAATGTTTTCATCCAGCCCAGCAGGGTATTAAACTTTCCAACCATTCCTTGTTCAATCTGAAATTGATTGTCCATTGTCTTGCAAGGAAGCAGCAATACTACCTTCCTCCGTTGTTCATTAGGATAAATTTCTGCATTTTTCTGTGTTGATTCTGATTAAAGTAGCTTGGACTATTGCTGTTAATTGATACGAAAACATAAAATTGAATAATAAAAGCTAACAATCGTATTTTAAAAGACATAGGAAATATAATATAATATAATATAATGTAATATAATGTAATATAATATAATATAATATAATATAATATAATATAATATAATATAATGTAATGTAATGTAATGTAATGTAATGTAATGTAACGTAACGTAACGTAACGTAACGTAACATAACATAACATAACATAACATAACATAACATAACATAACATAACATAACATAACATAACATAACATAACATAACATAACATAACATAACATAACATAACATAACATAACATAACATAACATAACATAACATAACATAACATAACATAAAATAACAAAAAACAACATAAAAAAAAAACAAA
>REGM01000159.1:322320-345065 GCA_004194415.1 Aurelia aurita | reverse complement strand
AACATAACATAACATAACATAACATAACATAACATAATATAACATAACATAACATAACATAACATAACATAACATAACATAACATAACATAACATAACATAACATAACATAACATAACATAACATAACATAACATAACATAACATAACATAACATAACATAACATAACATAACATAATATAATATAATATAATATAATAATAATAATCAATTTATTTAAAGTTGGCTAGTACATAACTACATATAGTAAAATAACAGGATTAAAATACTATGATTACTAATTAAGGCCAACTACTTAAAAATAACAGGTTGTAAAACAATTTGATAAATTGACTCGATAATACACACAGTTCCAAGCGATAAAAATTTTAAGAATAAAAATGCAGCATTATAAAAATCCAAGGTTTTCAATAAAAGGACGAAATAGTTTGCATGTGCATTCTTTACCACGCCAAGATTTCATCTTTGATTTAAACTGTAGGATAGAATTAGCATTGAGGGAGGGAAAGCCAAAGTTGATGCCCTAGTGTATAACATATTATTGACTCTTTGAAAACATAATTTCTAGATTTTCTAACACGACAGTCAGAGTCGACAAGAAGGAAACTTAACAACAAAATCTGTTGTGAAAGAATTAAATTAAAAAGAACATACTAATGCAGTCAGCAAGCTTGCAATTCCTCGACGCATCAACTTGGCCTTTACAGTCAGCAGCCCCATCTCCTTTCGGCTCCGGGTTATTACACAATCGATTCCGGACTTGTGTGCCTGTTCCACATGGTCTGGTACATTCTGACCAAGCAGACCACTCACCAAATGCACCATTTCCTGTTTAGAAAGCAAGATAGGAAAATTCATCACAGAAAGAACCTTAGAAGATGCAATTGTGATTAGATCAGCTCCTAGGCAACTTGATGCATTTCATAAACTTTTAAATTTACAAGAACTGCTTTGCGAATTGTCCTGTAAAGCGAAAGTATAACGAGAGATAGATATATTTCGACTGCAAGATAAGTGTAAAGGATTCTGGTGCGGAGAAGTAATTAGCTATTTTTATTGAGATCTCAGATTGTTCCATAGCCCATCCTACAAGCAATTAAAGCTCTTCGTTAAAAACGAGATGTGTCTAAAGAAGAGTTCAACTTCGCTGTGCTGAAGTAAAACTTGTCTATCGAAACTTACTTGAATATACATCAAAAGGAGAGCTCAAAACATATCAAAATCCAAAACCGACGCTGTTTGCAAAATGGTCGATCAGCTGTGCATCCAACAAGGAAATTTTTTTATTGTTTCAGTCCAAAATATCGAAGAGTTAGCTAGTCTTGTTGGACAGTTGGGTCCCACAGTTGGGCCTCAGACTCCGCTTCTTGGCTATTGGTAATACGTATAGGATTTGACTGTTTCCTTGCAATTTAAAAATTCAATCTGTCAGAAGCACTCTGGCAAAAGAAATAAATCAGATAGCCTACTTGGACACTTGTTGAAGCATGACGTAACACGTTCCACAGATGGTCCTACGCATGCCGAGCCACCATTCATTGGAGGAGGAGCATTACATTGCCTTGACCTCGTTATGTTTTGGCCTCCATTCTGTGAACATGTTTGAAGACATTGTGACCACTGGGACCATTCTCCATAACCACCGTCGACTCTTCCATCTACAAAAATGTATCAGTATAGATTCAAAATTTTATTTAATTTCAAGGTTAGCAATGGCGTAACTCTCTCCTAGGTTAATTCATCTGTTGAGAGACCTCAATTTCTGCACGAAATTCTAATGCACACACATTCCCCGGAATATCAAAATAATAAATTATACCGATTAAAATATTTGATAAACTAGATAATAAATTATTGTTATTTTCATATTCATTAAAATGCTTTCTGAGTTAATTTCATCTTTGTCATTTCTTAATCGACATATTTCTGTCGTAACGCAGTAAAATGGATCAGAATAAATGGTCATAAATCAACAGCTCTCTTGTGTCTCCTGAGAACCACTTCGAGGCCCAAGCGTACGGGACGATTAAATCTGGGGGGCACCCAAAAAATTGTTTACGAACATGTTGCCCGGGTTACTGCCCACCCACACGGCAGTAATTTCAGTATTTTCCTCTGAGGGACCGTACTGTGCGTGGATGATACCGAACCCATACATCATTCGATGCGCAATTTAATTAGGAATACCCTTATGTGGAAATCCAGTTGAAAAAGCGTCAGTAAATCATTTATCAAAGTTATCATGATTTTAAAATACCCTTCCTTCAAAAGCTATTTAGGACCCCCAGCAAGACAGTAGAATCACGAAAATAACTTAAGCCGATAGATCGTTTCCTTGTTTACCAAAGAGTGTCTGAGAATTTTGATATAATATCCAATTTTCAAGCTATAGCTTCCGCGATAATTGCATTAAGTTTCTTAGCCCTCACGGCAGCTTTGTTCGGTCTAAAATCCAGACCAGTGCATTTTCAAAAAAACGCAGACACAGTTTGGTAGCTACATGCATTATCTCCCACTGTGCCAAATTTCTCATCATTTGATTGGTCCTGCGGGTCCTAAATAGAAACTTAGTACCTACTACTAGAGGATTTTTCAGTTCCGAGAAAGCTGGCTTTTAGTAAAGGCTCTTAAAAACGTGACTTGCAATGCTGATCAGACCAAAAAATAAACCGGGTCAAGGCCATTAGCAACATGAAGCCTGTGACTAAGTACTAATGTCAATAAATTGAAATAACGCGGCAAAGTTGCGAAAGTTGACATCCCACAGGTGGATTAACACGCAATCATTTCACCTTGAAGGTCAAGTGATTATCGTTAATCCCTTCCTATTTAGGAACAAATCTCTACTGTAACTTTTAGTTTCTTATCTTTAACTAAGAATTATCATTACTTCCAGTGCTTAGATATTGACTGGGAGGGTTTCAAATTGTAGCATCGACCCTGCATTATTGATAAAAGGAAACAATTGAAAATGATACTTTTGGTCATAGTAACCAGGGCAGTAACCTTAAGGCGGATCTGTTGCTTGAATATGGCTAATTTGTTTACCTTTCTCCAACGTTGGAGGCTGCTGCACCCAGCCCCACTTGGCTCATACGCTTTTGCTTCTAGTCCCAAACAAATGTTTTCTAGCCTTGGCAAATATCAAAGAAAAAATCTGAGGGAAATTCTCCATCTGAGAGCAAAATAGCGTAATAAGGTGAAGCCTCTTGAGTTGCAAGCTGAATATTTCATTTCATTTCATTTCATTTTATTTCATTTCATTTCATTTCATTTCATTTCATTTCATTTCATTTCATTTCATTTCATTTCATTTCATTTGTCATCAAAATTCAAGCTTTTAATTACTACAGTGATTATCTACAGGAGCTGTAAAACTAATTCATTTAATAATGTACAATATAAAGACTCTGAGCTAAAGGTAATAAGATTATTGCTTAGGATACCTGGAAAGAACTCTGAGGAGCTTTCTAGCCATGTACCCCTTGTCCGTCAAGCTAACATACGGTAATGATTCAATGATAAAAAAAAAATTTATATAACACTAAGAGTAATAATAAAAGAGTAAGGGGGGGGATAAGGAAAACAAATATATAGAAAGAGAAAGAGTAAAAAGAAAATGAAGGGGGAAAACCGTTACTGCTACATTGATAGAAGAGCTTGATTGATACCTATCTGTCTATTTACCTATTTGAATATCAAACTTATATATAACTATACCTGGGCATTTTGCTAAGCATTCAAGTTTCGATTCAACGTTAACTCCACTGCATCTAGAACCTCCATGTTTTGGGGTGGGGTTGTTACATGACCTCGTTCGATTGACAACTGATCCTCCACAAGGTTTCCCGCATGTGCTCCACTGAGCCCACTCACCCCAACCTCCATCAACTGAAATGATAGAGCAGGTAGATATAGTAAGTATATTTAAAGACCCTCTGCTAACCATGGGGCTTTGCGTGCTGCGCGCGAGAAACAGCACAACACCGGCCAAGCATCAGAGACTTTCAGATAATCTAGAAGCCCATTTGCAGTGCATTCTGGGACAGCAACGACGTGCAAAGCCACATGGTTAGCAGAGGGTCTTTAAGTAATATATAGTATACTAATAATATAGTATACTATAGTAATATAATACTATACTATAGTTAATATATATACTAATATAGTAATTATATTTTCTATATAGCTATAGTAAGTGTTTCATGATGGTAGCTGTAAGCCTAAAATGTCATCACGAATATCCTTAAAGGGGCTCCGTCTCCAAAGTGTAAACAAATCTGTAAACACCATTGTTTTAGGCACGTGTCTATTGTCTTTTGCAGTTTGTTTGGTGGCTTAGCCAAGCCACCAAAAAGTGATCGTTGAAAATCTACGTATATCCGAGCAATCGTAAAAGATATGAATGTTTGGTTTGCTCCAATGTGAAGTACAACGATATATCTTCAAAATGATGCTTTCATTTGTTAAAAATAGATGAAAAGTGTGTGTGATATTGCCTATTAAAAAAACTGCAAAATCACCGTTTCGACCGAAATTTAGAGACTCGTCGAATCAGGATGAACAAGCGTATTCTAGGAAAATGAAGTTAGAGAAAAAAGGTTTTACTGTGTTCCAAAAGATTATTGGCCAGTACTGCAACCTAAAAATGCTAAGACCACTATTTCGTGACAATATTTGGATCTTATCTAAAGTCAATTGTATCCAAGCAAAGCCCTGTTTTAGCCGAGAGGCAAACCACTACCTGAAAATGTCATCAATTTTTGGCGAAAATCGTTTTGGTTTCGCGACATATCCCTTAAACTTTCTAAAATATTATTTTGTTTTCATAAAGCTTCGTTCGCTTTTTGGATGAGTGATTTGCCCATCGGTTTTAGCAAATGTTCACTCGCTCCGTGCAAATTTCATGTACCGTAAAAGCTCTATTAAGACCACGGGGGTCTTATTTAATTTCGGAGACTCCAGAGGGGGGCTTAAAAGAGAGGGGGCTTATTAGAGGAGGGGGCTTATCAGAGAGGGGCGCTTATTCACAAAGTCAGATGACAAGGCTATAAACGATAGCTTTTAGGTCTTTTACCTCATATTCTGCGGAGTCAACATACACTTTTATGAGTCAAATACACAAATTCAACGCAGTTTTAATCCCAAACCATCCAGACTTGTTTTATCTAGTAAATGGAAAATCTTCAGTATCTTCTCGCATTTTATATAAGTGGAGTGCAAAGAAGGGGGGCTAATTCATAATTTTGACTCAGAATGGAGGGGCTTATTAGAGAGGAGGGCTAAATAGAGCTTTTACGGTATAGCACTCTCGAAATTTTTTATTTCCGACACTCTTTCTATGATTGAAACATCAAGAATCTAATGAAATACCAACCTGAGCCAGGTTCATTTTCAGCGTTGTCTCCATCACAGTATTCACCATCTGTACTTGGCATTGGGCTTGTACATGTCTTTGTTCGAACACGTTGATTTCCAGCGCAGAGTCCTTTTGCCCATCCACTCCAGCCTGACCAATGACTCCAACTTCCATCAACTACAGGACATAAATCAATCAATCATTCAATTGATCAATCAATCAAACACTCACCCAATTAATTGATCATTCAATCAACAAATCAATCAGTTAACAAATCAAGAAGTCAGTTCTAACGGAAATACAAGATCGTTTAACTAGACTAACAACATAAGTCTCTAACCGGGTTGTTGTTGCTGCTTTTCTTGTAATTGCATATGACCCAGTAACGAAAGTTTCTTAAATTTCTCATTATTTGAGTACTCCGAGATTCTGAACGGTTTCTTAGGAGTTTCGTAGCATTCTCTATGTCTAAATTTAAAACTTGTACTCTCTTGAATATTTCACAACAAAGTTATACAAAGCCATGCCACTCTCTAGATATTACTCATGTACCTTTCGAGTAATACAATACAAGAATCAAGTGAAAATAAAGCGAAAATATGCAATGAATTTCTTGACTAGAAGACTGAAATTACATTTTTAGTGATTTGAGAGTTGCGTTTCTTATAAAGAGTTTCTCATAAAAAGTAATACGTGTAGCAATTTCAGGACCGAAAGTACCGTTTGTAAAAGTCGATGAAAACCCATTCTTCAGGCTGAAATTCATTGTGAATATTCCTAAATCAAACAGGTTTTAATCAAAAAGAAGATCACTTGCTAACTGTTTAGCCAACTTTAGTAGACGATTACGCTAAAGATGGCGGCGAGGAACTTTTTAGCAAGATGCATTGCGTTCCATATAAGAATCATAAACGATTCTATAGGGATATGATTAAAGAACGCAATGCATCTTGGTAAAAATTTCCTTGCCGCCGCGCCATCTTTAGCGTAATCGTCTGCTATTGGCAATTTTACTTTCTCCACCTGAGCTTCGAGACTATCAAAACATTCTGTATGCACAGCTTTTATGAGTCTGTAAACTTGTAAATATTTAGAATAAGCAAAAATGTTCATTCATAAAAAGAACAAAAATAAACAATAAAAGCTGCGTCCCACCAGAGATCGTGTGAAAACTGATTAAACAAGTTAATTACTTTTTGAAGAGGTTGATGATCAAGAAATAAGTAATGTGTACTGAAAACCTTTTAACGCAGTCAGTTTTGTTGTTTCTGCACTTGTTGATTAATGAACAAGATAAACAAGTAAGCAAAACCAATTAATAATCAATTTGCTGATGTAATAAGCTGATGATACAAAATAAACACAGCTGAAGAAGGTTGTAAGACACAACCAACAACGCCCTTGAAGTTATGTACATCTGGTGAGGGGACCTTCAGGGGGTCGCGCGAGCATAGGGTTCAATCTGTAAAAGGTGGGTGTAGAATTATTTACACTTTTCTTTGAATTAAATGGCTTGAACGGAACTTNAAGAGGTTGATGATCAAGAAATAAGGGATGTGTACTGAAAACCTTTTAACGCAGTCAGTTTTGTTGTTTCTGCACTTGTTGATTAATGAACAAGATAAACAAGTAAGCAAAACCAATTAATAATCAATTTGCTGATGTAATAAGCTGATGATACAAAATAAACACAGCTGAAAAAGGTTGTAAGACACAACCAACAACGCCCTTGAAGTTATGTACATCTGGTGAGGGGACCTTCAGGGGGTCGCGCGAGCATAGGGTTCAATCTGTAAAAGGTGGGTGTAGAATTATTTACACTTTTCTTTGAATTAAATGGCTTGAACGGAACTTAGGGTACTTTCCTGTAAATCTGCCTTGGAAATTTTTTGATATCTTCATTATTTTCGACATGGTGGCATTTATTATATTTGAGGCTATGACGTCATCAAATTTCTAAATCCTAAAGCAGAGGAGCGACAGATTTTTGCTTGCCACCATATTGTAGATCTTCATAAACAATGGTTTTCTTGAAGATTGTATCATTTTTCCTCAATTGATTTAGGATTTACGATGATTTTAATTTTTTAATATTTTCCATGAATTCTTTTAAAATAAATATAAATGCCGCCATTTTGAAAATAATCAAGATATTGAAAAATTTCCAATGCAGATTTACAGCAGAGTACCCTGAGTTCCTTTCAAGACATTTAATTCAAAGGAAAATGTGAAAGAAATTTAAACCCATTTTTTTTAAGATTTGGAAAAACGGTATAATTTGAAAATGGAACTCTAACCGGCACATTTTGAAAACGGCATCGTGTGAACACTCGAAAACGATGAAAACGGAACATTTTTCGACGCTTTCAAAACGAGGCTGGTCGATTCTTGAGGTGTAGGTACATTTCCTTGGCATCAAATTCTTGGGGAGAATACAACGAGTTTTTTACTGTGAAATTTCCTACCGTTTTCAAAATTGTGCTGGTATCGTGTGAACGGTAGCTAAAATTTTGCTACCGTCACATTTTCCACCGTTTTCAAAATGTGCCGGCATCGTGTGAACGTAGTCTAAGATTGCTTCAAACTAGGTAGAGTAAAAACGCGTAATAACTGCGTTAGAAATGCGACGAAAAAGCGTAGAAAATATTTTAGCCTCAACTTGAGATTCTGTTGGTGCTCTTGAAGATGTCCTAACGCATTTGGAAGGAATTAAAAAGTTGTTTACTCCATATCTACGCAATAGCTCATTAAAAATGCATTTAAAACGACCCAAGAAAATGCGTTATCTCAATTCTAACGCGTTGTCACTCTTGCGTGAACCATGCTTTACACGATGGTGTCATCTATTACACGAGAAAGAGAAACTTTTCTCTACCTTTAATCTTTCCTTGTTCAACGAATTTGCGCAAAACTTGGAGGTGTTTAATGAGTTTATTTAGCTTTGTTTGTCTGACTTGATACTTTGTATTTTTCAATCAAAAAATAACTTCTTTTTGACAGCTGTGATACAAAGCTGAGTATTACTGTTGTCAAAGTACGCCCAGCCAATTCAAAAGCCAGCATCTGTACAAATATAACTTTGACAGGGTGGAGTCAGTACTTTGAATGAATACTCACACCGTTTTATAAAGAAGGCTTCAGCGATATCAAAATCTTTCCAGCGAAAATTCTAACCCTTGCATACTTAGAAAAAAAATTTCAAAAAGTAAGGGCACACTGAAAGGACAAAATGAAGTTTTGAAACTGATACCGTAGATATTGAAAGACAGCTATCGACCGAATACATAACATCATAAACTTTCTAATGTTGCGAGATTGATGCTCCCTGCAGTAGTTATAATTGGTTACATGCATTTGGTAGAAAAAAATATCCAAACCTGGAGGGCATATCACTCTATAAAAATCTCGTATGCTATTTCGAAAGAGTGATACATCCCTCGATCCAAATCAAGCACTATACATTTACGAGTTTGCTCTTTACAAAACGCATTGATTTGAGCACAATATTTCGCTAAATCTTAACACAAGATTTGATAGTTCTAAACAACGTTTTTTCAATGTTGTTTGCATAATCAAATCAGCTTGCCTAAGGCAGATCAATCTATTCGACCAGTTTAGTTTAAGTTGAATTTGATCACAATTTCTAGACGTGGCTCTTCTTCGAGATTTTTCAGGAACGCACTTCTGACGAAATCACTGTAAAATAGTGAACAGGCTGACCGATTTTAACCAACTAAATTTTCGTATCTAGGCTAGCCTTTTCTATAGGGCAATTCTTTAATTAATCTGTTAGCGAGGTTCCTCATAATTGTACAGTGAAACAAACTCACCACGTTTCTCTTTACTCACCCGGTGTTGTTAATTCAAGTACCGACAATAATTCTGTAGAAATGCGGTTCAAACACAGCCAAAATTGTTTGGCATTGTGTAGGGCATCAAATATTTAAGATTCAGCCCATGGCAAATAATTATTGGTGATAGCAAATCTTTGCGATATAATTGTGGTACCGCAAATATTCTCTAGGCCGCTGAAGCAATTGATATATTTTCGTCAAAACTTCTTTCCTTGACTCCCGCTCTCATTGGGAGTAGAGAAGCAGTATTCAAAAATGCTAGCGGATGATTCTCGGCGCTTTGCAGTTCGTGGCACCGTCTCCGTCTCAATTCATTTGTCTGAGACTCTTTCTTCTTTCATGGAAGAGGTAATCATAATCATAATCATAAACTTATTTACAGTTGGTTTATTTCTAGTTAACAACAACTAATTAACACCAACTATCTACAGTTTATACAATATACAATATAACAGAAAAAGATAAAGCCCTAAATTAAGTGCAAATGTAGCACGTACAGTTGTTGCCATCCCAGCAACGAATTTCTTTTTTTAATTTCATAAGAGAAGTTGTCAATTTTACGTCATCACTAAGAGAATTCCACAATAGACTCCCTCTAAAAGATAGGGAATTTATTCCGTAGCGCTGAGAACTCACCGAGGGGAGCTTGCATAGTTCCTTAGTACGAAGGTTGTAGGGAACATCTTTCTTAACAAAAAATTCCCACATGTACTCAGGACTGAGATGATTGATTGAGGTGCTGTCATAAAGCATATCGAGTGAGCCAAAGAAGAATTACTTATTCCAAAGAAGAATTCCTTCAATTTGCAATTCATTTTCTTCATGTTCTGCACAAGCGCAGTTTCATGAGAGATGTGCTCAACTCATGGATCAGAAATATGCAACATCTTTTTACATCTTCCTGTTTTTCCTGACACCAAGAACAGGTAAGTAACCTTTCAGATGTTAACTACCATAAACTAAGACTGCTGCTGCAAGAATCAACATCAGAAAATAAATTAACTGAACACCGAAGAATTTCTAAAGTTCGTTGAGATCGACTCCTTTTTTATCTTTTTGAGCCGTGTTAGGTTGATCCTTCCAAAATAGCAGTCTAACTTTAACATTTCTCACAATCAGACAAATACCAAGATTTGATAATACTAACCTTTTGATTGAACACTATTGCAAAGCAAGGCAAGAGCCAAAACAACCAGCACACTTTTCGCCATCTTGACCAAGGGTTTCATCGCAAGAATGCCACGTCCTGCCTTTGGGGGCAGCTTGACAGAACTGATTATATTTCAAGGATTGGTACAGATATCATAATCAAAAAACTGACAAGGTCAATTATCAAAATTTACTCACCTGATGGTCAATTTATATCAGCTGTCAGATATTTGTACAAAGAGTAAGTGAATCAGCTCTTTGAAATCGGATAGGCTTTCCAGGGTGGCTGTTCTTGAATTGAGCTTCGCAGGGTAGCTAATGTTAGATGAACTTTCCAGGGAGGCCTTCTTTGGTAGGGAGCTGAAATTAGAAAATTAAGAATCAGGTGTGTAGGAAGCGTATCGTTGAATGCATCTCACAAGCAGTGCAGTGAGGGGTACCTGGAAATCCTATCTTTGAAACATTAAAGTTACGCCATAGGAAGTGAGAGATAGACAAATCTGAAGAAAGGATGAATAAGGAGAACTTCTGCTTTTTCGTTCTAAAAGCTTGCACAATAGTTTGTTACCAGTTCGAAAGGTAAAGTGACCTTGCAGAGAGGATCTTATTCTTATGACAACATCACAATTTCTAGCCTCCTTTCCACTCTAGAAGAACTCATCGATCAGTGAAACACCATCAAGGATTTTTGGGCAATCTGTGTTTCTTTGAGACGGAAATTATGGAAATAAACTTGACGAAACGTGCAAGCAAAGGAATTGAGCAAAAGCATCGACCAAGGTATCTATGTTAATCTACTCTTTCAGCTACGCACAAAAAAAATTTCAATCATCACAATCGAATCACAGGTGATTTATCGAACGGAACTCTTCTTTCACTGACTCAGCATGTTTTATGATAGTACCTCTTCACTAGACTGATTACACGAGTCTCAGCTTTCCGCATTGAATTGAATGATATTGAGAGAAAATGAAAACATCAGATTAAAAAAATTAAACGAATACAACGAATCACGTCGTCAGTCTACCTCTTCACTTGAAATACTTTTCCATGAAATAAAAAGGAGTTTCAAATTAACTGAATGAGATGTTTTAGATTTTCTTGGGGAGATACACTTGACGCCTTACTCTGGACAAAATAAACTTTTCTGTATAACTAACTGTGACCTTTAGTTTGGAGCTATTCGTCGCAACTACAAAAAACACAAAGTAAAATTTCTGAAGCAGTCTCGAGTATCCTGAAGCTAAAATAATAAACAAGACTAAGATTTATCGAAACTTTTACAAACGTTTCAGTTTATTCTTGTTTTCCTCTGAAAATGAAATGATCACATGATAAACTATAACATTTAAATCACGACCATTAGCCACAAATACATACAGCTACGACACGCAATATTTTGTAAATATAACACTAATTGCACTCTTTGCCTAGCCGAGGCAAATAAATAGACCTTAATACGCGACCTGTTATAAAATAAAACTGTTAAAATATGGCTTGCTTTCATGTGCCGCCAAAATCAAAATTGCTTTATATAACGATCAGCACTTTTAAGCGATTACAGAGCGGTTTGATTTGTTTAGATATGGCATATAAGTGGTGCATAAAAATGCATCAATATTCCGTCAGAAACAGAGAAAGCTGGAGGTTTAAAAAACGCTTAAAAAAGGTAATGGCATTGTCCAGAAACTAAACTGACACGACCAAAAAGCATACGAGAACCCTTTGATCTCAAGCGGGTAGAATCAGAATCAAATAATTAAATCCGTCCTTAAGCTTGGTTCAAACAGGGTAGGAAGCTAGGAACGCGTTAGAATTTGGACAACGCATTTTCTAGAATCAATTCAAACGCAATTTTAGTGAGTTATCGCTTGCAAATGGAGGCTATCTAACCTTTTTGATTCCATCCAAATGCGTTAGGACGTCTTCAAAGAGGCAGACAAAATCTCAAACTGAGGCTAAATATTGTTCACGCTTTATTCCGTCGCCTGTGTGATTTATTTATAACGCGTTTTGACTCTAGTGTCAACCAAGCTTTAATACACGACCTGTTACCGAAGTAAAACTGTTGCAACATGCCTTGTTTTTATGTGCCACTAGAATAAAACATTCAGCTTCAACAGATGAACATTTCTGAGCGCATGGAACGCGATACTGTAATCAGTAATTCCATTCGATACTAAACGGCATAAAAAGGCATCTAAGAACATCCGTAACAGGTTAATTCGGTTTTCAAATTGTACCGGCATAGTAGAAACGTAGTCTGAGTTAGATTTTGATCGATAGATTAACTGAAATCTTTGAAATCGGTCGACTAGATCAGCTTCAGCAATCTTCTAAAAGTTTCAAGTGTTTTTGACACACCCATCATCATCCATCAACACAAGCTAGTTTGCTGACTCACCAGGTAGACTAGCGATAAGTAAATTAAATTTGAATTCGAATAAATTGAAGAATAGATATCAAAGTTATCTTAGAAGTTGTCTAGATTCGGTCCTCGCTAATCTACCAAGATTCCTATTTTTTTACGATATCATTCGATTCAGACAGATAGTCAGAAACCGATATAACTGATCACGAAATTGATCAGATTTTGAAAAAGGTGCGATCTTTATATGCTCGTAAGATTTTTAGCTAAATTTATAAAGACATGCTTGTGCTATTTCAAGGTGAGCTAAATGAGAGATACCATGATCTTCTTCTTTTATTTTTGAGTATTTATTTTGTTTTGATAACATTAGATAAACAAATGCATATCATCTTGAAATGTCTTCCCATACAAGGGTTTCTCGAAAGCATTCGATATCGTAAGAAATATTTCGTACTAGATGAAACGTGAATGAATTTGAGGTGACTGCAGGACTGCAGATTTATGAAAACTAGATAGAAATCTTAATACACAAGAGGCACACTTTATGTCAACCTCTAAGAAAGTGGGAATTTTTCTTTCTGGCTTCAAGTCTTACTCATGTTGTAAGAATAACGGTGACCTAAAATCTATACCACCGTTATTCTTGCTATAGAAGAGGCACATTTTATGTCAACTTCAAAAATTTGGGGAATTTTTCTTTTCTGGCTTCAAGTCTTACTCATGTTGTAAGAATAACGGTGGACCAAAATCTATACCACCGTTATTCTTAATACACAGGAGGCACATTTTATGTCAACCTCTAAAAAAATGGGAATTTGTCTTTTCTGGCTTCCAAGTCTTACTCATGTTGAAAGAATAACGGTGGACCAAAATCTATACCACCGTTATTCTTACTACACAAGAGGCACATTTTATGTCAACCTCTAAAAAAGTGGGAGATTTTTCTTTTCCGGCTTCAAGTCTTACTCATGTTGTAAGAATAACGGTGGACCAAAATCTATACCACCGTCATTCTTAATACACAAGAGGCACATTTTATGTCAACCTCTAAAAAAGTGGGAATTTTTCTTTTCTGGCTTCAAGTCTTACTCATGCTGTAAGAATAAGGGTGGACCTGATTTTTATTGATACAGCAGATACCCCCGTTCGAACCTCATTTCAAAATAAAATCAATTAAGGGCCTCGTTTTACGTTTCCATAATACTTAGCAAATAAGAGTATGTGATATAAGCCAGTGGTAAATAACTAGTTCTTATCTTGTGTATTTTTCAATAGGAATTCTGATAACTATTTCGTTGAACTTCATTGATTGTTGAGCTTTGGTAGAGATGCAAATGATGATTTCACTGACAATATTTTGGAAATGCTTTGACAGCTTGTCAAGTGACCTAACGGAAGCTTTAAACTGATATCTTTAATTACTCCTGTTAATGTAAACATCTGAAAATGCAATCTCGTCCCCAGAGTGAGATCATCTCAATCTCTTATTGGGACTAAGTGTACCAGGGTGTTCACTCGGCTTCGTGACTAGCGTTATGACGTAAGAACACCCTGGGAACGAGGTTGCTGAAAATGGTCTAAAACTCTACATTTGTCTCTGGTAGAATTCTTAGAAATCTTTCCAAATCTGTAAGTTCTTTAAAAATCTTGAAATTGGTCACTTAGATCAGCTTAAATATAGAGTAAAATAATGTGTGTAAGAATTCTCAATGATTTCCTGCCTTGTATACCATCTAATTAAACTAAATTCACAAGATAAGGATATATGCATCCTTTTCCTTGCTAAAATTTCTATACAACTGCAATATCAAGAACATAAATCTTTCCCTAAAATTTGTAATTGGTATATAATTATTCGTCCAAAGAAGTCTGTGCTACCATAAAAGTTTATCTTGAATGATTTAACTGGTATTTGTGGGGTTATTGGGAATATCTGAATTAACTGTCAAGGAAATTTCTTGTGAATGGAGAACTAAATACTCTTAAGCTTGAATCCCACTAGGTATCAACTTACACTAAAATTACATTTACTTTAACACTAATGGGAGCACTCTCTTTTAAATGGGAGCACTCTCTATAACTTTAACACCAGTTAGTGTGAATAAAGCTGCATTAATATGGCATTGATTTGGAAGTTGAAATAAAGCTGCATTAATATGGCATTGATTTGGAAGTTGAAATTAAACGTTTTGTTTCCAACTTTCAGATGTTATTTGCGCTAACTGGCATTAAAGACCTTACGTTAATTTAGAAAAGGGTGTTCCCACTAGGATTAAAAATAAATGGGACTTGCTGTAACTAAGCTAAACCCAAATCAACACAAGTAATGCCTAGTGGGAATCAAGCTATAGACATCAATATATAATACTTTAAAGAGCATCAGCAAACCTGAGGAAAAATTATAAAATACAACAAAATTTGAGCATTTTAAAGTACTAATCACTGCCTAATGCTTAGGCTGCGTTGACACAATACTGGCACAATTTAAAAATGGCACAAAATTGTTACAGATAGTCTTCCCTTTCACACAAAATGAAACATTTTTGATGGCACAATTTGAAAATGGTAGAATTTGAAAACGGAACTCTGACTGGCACAATTTGGAAACAGCATCATGTGAACACTAAAAAACAATGAAATGGAACATTTTTCAACTCTCTTAAAACGAGGATGATTGATTCTTTTGGCCTAGATAAATTTCTTTGTTGTCAAAATCCAGCATCTTTCTTGCAGAGATTGCAAAGAGATAGGTGCCGTCAAATTTTCTATCATTTTCAAACTGTGTTAGTATCATGTGAACACTGGCTAAAGGTTTGGTACCATCAAATTTTTAGCCATTTTTAAAATTGTGCCAACATCATGTGAGCATTGTCTCAATCAAATTGAGTCTGTTTGTTCAGAGCATCTGAAAACAATACCTGAGTATCTGAACAAACTCATGGGATTCATAACAATACGTGAATATCTGACAAGCAGAATTCTCCAAAGCAAGTAACGAACAATGAAACAATCAGATGGAAATAACATGTGTAGGAAAAAATTTGAAAGGATACTTGCATTGGATTGATATCTTCGGGATAAAATTCGCATTTGACTATTTCATCATTTTCAGCATTTTTCAATTCAAGGTTGCAGTCTTTTCCAGCAAACCCTCCTTGAAACTGGAAATGTAGTTTTGTTATGATAACAGTTGACTCACATTGGAAGCTAATGGCTTGGGAATTACCCTGTAAATTGAAAAATGGCTGTGTTGTAAAATTTGAAATGGAAAAATTAAGGTGGCATCATTTTCAAAAAAGGGGTGCAAAAATGAAAGGAAAGAGCGCACTCTGATTTTGATTAATCGCAAATTAGATTAATAGAATTTGGGTCAATGATACAAAGTTTGAAGTCATTGCAAAATATATGAATTGTGTTTTGGGGTTGTGCTGTAATCCACTGACTTTGCAGCCATTGCATTTTTTAGAAAGCCAATCACTATTCAATTTTAACAATGCAATTTAAGCCCGTAAGGAAAGTAAAATTTTGTGTACAGGACATTGCACCGATAAACAATGAAAACTATAAAAACTAAGTGATCTGTGTGCCGGATATGTCCCACCCACAGGCCTTTCTTTCGATACAGGAATTTAATGGCTGTTTTCCTCCCAAACCATTGCAATTGTAAACTTTGCGAGTCCACTACTGAAAAGTACATCATGCATTTAAGCCCTGATTTTACCTGGTCCGAATTCCAGCAAGTATCTTCTCTCCCATCAAACATGAACTGCTTCCCATATTCTTTAACTTCTCTGTTAAGTACAGAGCTGACCCTACAAATAAACAGAAGGCAAATGATTGTTTTATTTGGAAGAATTGTTATCTGAATTTTTGCAGGTAAAAAAACTGGCGGGAAACTTTTTTCGCGTTTTTGATGGCCTCTACAATTTTTCTTTAAACGTTATCTTTTATTTACTTTATCTGAAGCTTTTTTGGGATTTGAAGAAGCATCAGCAATGGAAATAAAGATCAACAAACCTTATTTTGATCCTGTCTTTCAGGGAAGCCGTCAGGTCAACCTCCGCTTGGGCAGACATGTTGTTATTTTTGGCAGGCATTATGTGACAGCCTCAGAATCATAAAGAGGCAAATTGATAATTGCCATCAAAACATGACAAAGAACAGCAACAACAACCAGCAGAACATCAAAGACAGGAGAAAGAAAGAAATTACGGTACAAGCAAACAGAACTGAAGAAGAAACAAAATGTCTGTAAATTACGCTGCTGGTCTGAGTGATTATGAGCATAAGGGAAAGCTGGATCTCAAGGAGGTAATTTTTGTAAAAATCTAAATAAAAAGGAAATTGCAAATAATTGTTTTCATGTAATTATTGACTGTTGGTTGTGTTTGTTGTTCTGCTCTGGGTGGTTGTTTTGTTGCTTTGGTTTTTTTGGAGAAGAAGATAGGCCTACAGTACCTTCTGTATTCTTCTTCGACCCAGCCAGTTTATAGAAGACCAGTTTATAAAATAAAATCAATCACAAGGAAGATAATAATTGGAAGATAATAGACAATTCAAATTTCAATGGAGAATTATGAACACTGACCAGATGTGTGCACGTGCAATAATGGCAAATAAACAACGACAATTTGCATATTATTACACGACTACTTACTTGCATTCTATTACTATTCTGCAATTTATTGGGAATTAGTATATTTTAAACGTTAAGTGAATACAAGTATAAAGTTTTTTTAAACCCTTGCCTTTATTTCAGCAATTTGATGACCCTGAATTGTTCAAACAAAATATTCAAAAACTTACAGAACTGGTGAAAGAGGCACAGCATATCGTTGTTCACACAGGAGCAGGTATCAGCACATCATCTGGGATTCCAGATTTCAGGGGCCCTAAAGGAGTGTGGACATTAGAAACAAAAGGAATCACCCCAGAGTTCAATGTTAGTTTTGAAGAAGCAATCCCCAGTAAAACTCATATGGCACTCTTGAAGCTTGAACAAAAAGGAATCGTCAAATATGTTGTCAGTCAGAATGTTGATGGTCTTCATTTGAAATCTGGGTTTCCAAGGTATATTCTTGAGGTTTTGGAGGTTAAGTTGATTATGATTCAATGGAGTGGAGCAAGATAGTGAAATGGAACCTGAGCACTTTAATGTGGCATTTTGGCATATTTATAATTTCCTTGTGTAGAAAATGACTACTATTAATAAACAGTAGACCAATGATTAATCCCTGAGGACTCTTGCTATCTCGGTCCTTTTGGACGTAGCCAGATTTGGAAACTTTGTACTTTTTGAAAAGTCTTTCAGTGACACAAGTTTTATGATGTTTGCAATGGAAATATTTGCTAAATATTTTTATCTGACTCTGGTCACAGCAAATCTTCAGATAAAATCGAGATAGAATAAGTCTTCAAAAACTTAATTGAAGGTCTATTTGGTTTGTGGACACTTTATTTGTTTATACATATTTTATTGAAGCCTTTTTGCATACTAGGTTTTGTTTTACCGTGTTTGATCCAGGTTTATATTTCACAACGTTTTGAGCATGTACTCATTATTAAGTTATAAATTTTGTTCTATCATTTCATTTCATTTTTCATTTCATATATTTCATTTCATATATTTATCTAAGGGGGAGGGTAGCCCTTCAGCACAAGTGCTGGTTTTCAAGGGGCCCTCCCATAAAATAAAACTAAATTACAGAAAATCATTAATATTAAAAACTTATTACTAAAACCTATTTTACAATATAAAAACCTATTTACAATGTTAAAAGTTCAGTTAAAAGAAAAGAGTTCAACCCTAAATCAATTGCTTAAATAAGCTCAGGGAGGATGCTCTTGCTTTGACTCAGCTGAGAGGCCATTCCACAACTTTGCTCCTCTGAAAGAAAAACGTTTTTGTCCATTTGCTGTTTTAAAATAAGTAAAGCTACGCACCAGCACTAGAAGTTGCTGGCTCTCATCTCCAACAAATGATCTTGTTGAACCAGATCATATCATTTAGAAGAAACCTTTTCAGAAAAAAATGGATTTATGTTAAATGATAAACATAGACCATGTGGAACATAAAATTAGAAAGATGTTATAATTTCCTATGTACTCCATTTTCAGAAACAAACTTTCAGAGCTGCATGGTAATATGTTTGTTGAGAAATGTGAAAAATGTGGACAGGAATTTACTAGAGATACTCCAGTGCCAACAATGGCTCAGCAAAGAACTGGGAATGACTGCACACATGTAAGGAGGAGAGGAACTCGTTGTAGGTGAGACGTTGCCCTTGATTTACCCAAAGTTGAGGTAGTTCTGAAAGTGCTAGCAAAGTTCCAATTCATAGGGATTCTCAAAAACAAGATTGGTAAACGTCATTTAGCCACTATGGTTTCCTCTGTTTTTGTATGTTTTTGGTCAGTAGAGAGTAATGGATCTGATGGTTTCGGAGTTACACCATTGATGTTACCGATGAAAGGGCATAACACAAAACTGAACGTTAGCTTTTGCATCCAAGTGCTGTGTCATTTACTGTATACTTTACTTATCAGTATATAAATGTTATTCTCCTTTCATTTTGTTTCATTAGGGGGAAATTGAGAGACACTGTTTTGGATTGGGAAGCTAACTTACCACATGATGACATCATGAGAGCGGAGGAACATTGCAAGTATGACATTCCTTAACTCATTTCAAGTGCTTCCTCTGTTTTTGTCAGAATCTTTTATTTCCATTTTGAAGAAAACCAGAGATGGTTTAATAAATTTTGTGAAAAGAAACTAAAAAGTCTTTCAAATAAAAAGATTCAAAGATAGTTACGGTGATACAATATTTAATGACAAAAGAGTATCTTCAAATGTTTTAGCCTAATATTTGCAACAAGAAAAATTTAATTTGTATCATATTATGTAGCAAATAATGCAAAGTGCATTGATGTTGTATATTACGTAAAATGCACTTAGTGAATCATTAGGCACAGCATGGGCACGCAATGTCTTGAGCGATGGGGACTCTGGGGGGTGGAGCAGTGGTGGCAGCGATTGTTGTGGTTATTGTTCTCTCGTCGGGGTTTCTGTTGCTCAGCATTGTTGTCTATGCTTGCCTGACCTCCAATGTAAAACAGGCTGCAGTATTTATCAGTATTTAATCGTTTATGTGTAGTTTTTCGTAGTTGTATCATTTAGTTGTAACTTCAGTTGCATGTTTTATGTAATGGCCATGGGGCTGTCATTGTCTTTTGCTCCCTGTGGTATCATCCCTGTAGTGTTGTATAGTTGTATAGTAATTAGAAAGTATAGTAGTTGTATCATGTATTGTAACATTTTAGATGAATATACATAAAAAAAAAATGCACTTACTTAGTATATTGAAGAAAACCGTTATTTTTAAAGCACATCCTTGTATCTTTGAAGTTGCAGAAGATTTAAAACATGTGTGTTCTTTCATCCACAGAAAGTCTGATCTGTCAATATGCCTTGGAACATCATTGCAGATAAATCCAAGTGGAAATTTACCTATTCTTACTGTCAAGAATAAAGGAAAGCTTGTCATCTGTAATTTATCAAAAACGAAACACGTGAGTCACTTAGCAGAATTTAAAAATTGCAGCATAGCAGCTTCAAAAATTGAGGTCTCTGGTGATTGCAATAATACATGCAGATCATGGCTAATCAAAGCTTTGCTTGTGTTCTTTGCCTATGAAAATGGTGCGACGAATATGCCCTCATATCCATATCGTGTGAAGACGTCGGTAAAACGATGCAATGAGCTATGCTTGCGGTAAATACCTAATCGCTTTTTGAGCAGCATTGTACCGAGGTCTGTTCATTTAGTAAACGGCAATGGAACGTGGATTTATCCCTGTGGAACCCACATTGTCTCGATCTTTAAAGTCATGAAGGTTTTTGAGTGCTACATGGACTGTTTAAGTTCTCTTTAGTTTTCGTCTCTTTGGTGGCTAGTATCTGACGATTTGCAATGAAGAGTGTCAGATGAATTATTTAAATGTTCGTTCCGCTATTCAGTATTGTCATTACTTTTCCTCAAATTAATCAATAAATCAACTTCTTCAGGACTGCAGATAAAAGCAATGCAGCAAGAATTAATCCCTGTGGAACCCATGTTTTCTCTATCCGACTGGAGATAATCAGATTGCCTTGTAATGCATTTTATCTCGTTTTTTAAACCAATTCAATTGCATTACNGCTTGTGTTCTTTGCCTATGAAAATGGTGCGACGAATATGCCCTCATATCCATATCGTGTGAAGACGTCGGTAAAACGATGCAATGAGCTATGCTTGCGGTAAATACCTAATCGCTTTTTGAGCAGCATTGTACCGAGGTCTGTTCATTTAGTAAACGGCAATGGAACGTGGATTTATCCCTGTGGAACCCACATTGTCTCGATCTTTAAAGTCATGAAGGTTTTTGAGTGCTACATGGACTGTTTAAGTTCTCTTTAGTTTTCGTCTCTTTGGTGGCTAGTATCTGACGATTTGCAATGAAGAGTGTCAGATGAATTATTTAAATGTTCGTTCCGCTATTCAGTATTGTCATTACTTTTCCTCAAATTAATCAATAAATCAACTTCTTCAGGACTGCAGATAAAAGCAATGCAGCAAGAATTAATCCCTGTGGAACCCATGTTTTCTCTATCCGACTGGAGATAATCAGATTGCCTTGTAATGCATTTTATCTCGTTTTTTAAACCAATTCAATTGCATTACAAACATTTTACTCAACATTTTGTCTCTCATGCAGGATAAAAAGGCATCGCTTATCATACACCACTACGTTGACGATATCATCGAAAAATTGATGGAAGGATTGGATTTGACTATACCGGAATATAACCCTCAGAAATTCTTGTCAACAGTTTCAATATTTTCGAAAGGTAAAGGCAAAAGAGAGAAGATTGAATCGAAATATGGAACTATAAAATCTGCTGATAGCTGCTCGGAAGCTAAAAAACCGAAATTAGAAACACCAGAACAGGAAAAGAAAGATTTAAAGCAGGAACCTGATATTGATGTGAAACTGGAGAACGATAAGTAGATTCATTTGTGCCGCATTACCAAACTGAACTGGTATTTCATGCAACTACACAAGAAGCAAATTCCAAGATCGATAGCATCAGCAAGTTTTATTGACTTTTCAAAAATTGTTATTGGGTCACTCGGCATTGCTTACGATGTATTTAATAAGTTATTTTGCGCTGTGCTATTCCACTTAAAAGACGAATATTGGAAGAAATAGAAATTTTAAACTTTTGAAGCAAGTAACCCTTTCTATGAAGTTTTAGGTCTATCAAGTGTAACAAACATCTTACAGACAACCAGGACATCTTTTAACATACAAAGTGGTGGGGACATTCCCCACCCAGCCCCTTCAATATCCCCACCATTCATGCCCATAATGGCCCATTTCCCCCACCAGTGAGGTACCCTTTCCAGTAATAAAATTTCTTCAGAATAATCATGCATGTAGGTTGAAGACAGGTCTGATAGAAGACTTGATAGCACAGGAAAATCACAATCAACTTTTGTTATCAGATTTGTCACCTCATGTTACAGTTTCCCTTGATGTAAACTTGGTATTAGATGATTTTGTGCTTGCAAAATTCATCATTGTGAGTGAGTCCTGAAATGATGCCGTCTGCTTAAAAAGATGGCTACAGCAACAGATACTGATTCTACAGTATTGCCTGTCATATCGAAAATAACTGTTTTTTATATTGATTTTGTAAAATGCTCTGTAGGGAAATTTGTACAACGTGAGAAAGATTTTAAGTCTAAGAATGAAAATTCACACCTTTTTCGGATCAAAGCAAAATGTGCCTCTCATGCAGTAACGATAACTGTGTACCATCATTTTATACCGCCGTTATTCTTACAACGTGAGAAAGATTTTAAGCCTAAGAATGAAAATTCACAACTTTCTTGAGATCAAAGGAAGATGTGCCTCTCCTGCAGTAACGATAACGGTGTACCTATATTTTGGTACCACCGTTATTCTTAC
>REGM01000159.1:303197-317343 GCA_004194415.1 Aurelia aurita | reverse complement strand
AGTACCCAAAATATACATAGTGCCCCCCTGGGTAATGGTGTACCTATAGTTGATACCACCGTTATTCTTACAACGTGAGTAATATTTTAAGGTTACTACATTTACATTTCTGCCATTCAGTTCTTATTTGAGGATTTGATTTGTTGTTTGATTCTGTCTTCAGACTATTTTAAATATACAATAGACCTTGACCAAATCACAGATCATATTACACAGTAAAGCATCAAATGAACACTTGAACATATGATAACATAAAATAATATTCTAATTAAGATAAAGTACTGTTTTAACAAAAAAGGTGGCTGAGATGATTTAGGACTGATATATATAAGCCATAAAGTTGTGGCCTTAGAAACGCTGTGATTAGAGGAGGAGAGGGCCCAAACTATTTTGCAATGACACCCTTTGCATTGGCTTAAATTGATTCACAGTAACGATGTCTCTATTAACAAGTATGTCATGGCTGTCAAAAATGTTTCAGTTATTCTATGATACCCTTTAGTTCCTAAGCCCCTATGGCAACTTGACCTACTCAACCAGCCCTGGCATGAAATTAACGACCTTGATTCATTGGATTACTAGGTGATTTCATCCATTCTTTCTTTAAAATTTGCTTTAGTTGTGATAAACGAAGATTTGGATTTTCTGCTTTTAACCTTGGTAAGTTTTCTTCTTCAAAAGCAGTGTAAGCCGCCTTCATTCTCTTTTCAGGGTGTTTATCAAATTCAGTGTCATCTCCTTTAATACTCAAGACAGAAATAGCATCTTCAACGTTTCTCGCCTCTGTCACTCCTTCTTGTACCAAATGGGCAGCCATTGCTAGGTTAGGATTATCTCCTGCAAAATCAGAAGATTCTGCCTTTTCTTTCTGCTTTTCTTCTCGAGCCTCTCTTTGTACTTGTGTATCTCTCTGTTTCTGTGCCTCTATTTGGGCTCTTGTGACTTTAGGGGCGGCTGGAGCTGTTTTAGCTTTACTCTGAAGGTTACTTTCCTCTTCCTCTAAAAGTGCTTTTGCTTCTTTTTTCCTCTGTAATTCTGCTAACCTTTTCTGTTCCTTGCCATCCTGTGTATGGAAGTAAAAATAGCAATTAGATGCATGTCTAAATTTAAAGCTGACAAGGGTATTACAATGACTGCAAAGTAATTGATTGCCTGCGCACCCATGCAACAAAGCTTCAGTGCATTAAGGGAACAGGCAAATTGTTCTTCTATTGTTTCATAATTGTTTCGTTGCACAAAGTAAAGTTTCCAGATTGGAAAGTTTGCCATGTGCTGGGCCAGACATAATTATTTGTTTGTTGTACTTGCTACCCCAATTTTGATTTGTTTTATAATTGTACACCTAAAAAATCTGGCGCCAAAACCAAGGCCTTTGTTTACATTTTGCCCAACTTTAGGCAGATCTTCTATCCAAATACGGCCATTTTTCCAAATGCTAGCAGGGAGCTGCCACCCCCAAGTCCCCAGGCTTACATGCTTATGCAATAATCATAATTGTTTTATTATGGCAGAAAGAAAACCGACCTAAAGTTTATCTAAGATTACTGTTAGTGTTACCCTCCTGTTAATTTATACTAATTACTGTTCCTAAAATGAACAATTTCTTTGCCTAAATACAATTAAACTATTCTTCGATCTTCTTAACCTTTCTTTGCTGTTTTTTCGCATTTTGTCTGTCATCATCTTTCCAATCTGCATCTTCCTTTTCTCGTTCGACTCGAACTTGTTCTTGCTGCTTTTTATCTGCTTTTCTTTCTCGTGCTGCATCAGCTTTTGGGTTGGTGGATAATTTCTTCGGCATACTTATTGTACTATGTTACTTCTGGCATCAACTTCTTTGCATTGGACTTGTATTTTCCTTGTGAAAAACTTTGGCCAGCAGGCTTCACGCTGAATGAATTGTTGCACTTTTAGGCCACACAACAACAGCAACATGATGAAAGCGCTCCAACNCTTCGATCTTCTTAACCTTTCTTTGCTGTTTTTTCGCATTTTGTCTGTCATCATCTTTCCAATCTGCATCTTCCTTTTCTCGTTCGACTCGAACTTGTTCTTGCTGCTTTTTATCTGCTTTTCTTTCTCGTGCTGCATCAGCTTTTGGGTTGGTGGATAATTTCTTCGGCATACTTATTGTACTATGTTACTTCTGGCATCAACTTCTTTGCATTGGACTTGTATTTTCCTTGTGAAAAACTTTGGCCAGCAGGCTTCACGCTGAATGAATTGTTGCACTTTTAGGCCACACAACAACAGCAACATGATGAAAGCGCTCCAACAACAACAACCACATTTCTTTGGACGCGGACCAGCAGCAGGCAGGCGAAGGATCTTGGGGAGATACGAGTCTCTGCTTTTTTGATAGCATAGGCACCAAATCCTGATCCTGTAACGAACCCCCTCGAAATTGAGCCAAAGGGATTGCATAAAAATTACATCAAACACGAATGTAGGCCCATTTTGCTCCTTTTTACCTCCACTCCATTCGCAATATAGTTTTGCGCCAATATGAAATCTACCCGGTACAAAACGCCCCACAAGTGGAACCTCGGTTGCAAATCGTGTAAACCCCAGGGAGAAATTATCTCCCCTCAAATGCCGTTCCACACCAAATATTATGCCGTCCTCACTCCTTGGTACAAAATTGGAGCTCCCCGGCGAAAATTTAACTATCTTTTCTTTTCGATCACAAGGACCCCGGCGAACATCTGACTTCCCACCGGGGCACTTAGACAGGGGTGTTTTACTACCCTGGGTGCCAGAGCCTTACAATTAAAAATAAAAAAGACTCTGGAATCCAGGGGGTAGTGTCTTACAGACGTGTTCCACACTGTTCCACATAGTTTAGAAAACAATCGTATCAGGGAGAGATTCTTTAGTTTCTTTGGATTTTGAGCATTCCAACGGAATGTAAACCTTCACGCAAAGTAAACCTTTCTATAAACAATGAGCCCTTAGTAGAAGCAGATCATGCAAAATACTTAGGCGTGTTAATCGACAATAACCTCTCCTGGAAATACCACATCCAACAAATTAATATAAAAGTTGCCAAGAGTCTTGGCATTATGGCCAAAATGAGACATTTTGTATCAGAAAATACCTTGACAAATATTTACAATGCTTTCATTTCACCCCATATCAACAGGGGTGGCGCCAGGAGTCTTCCGACGGAGGGGCTGGAACTTCCGACAGGAGGGCTAAAATGGCAAAAAATGCTGTTTTCGTACGTCATTTCGCCAAATTTCCTCCGACAATAACCCAAANGGTATTACAATGACTGCAAAGTAATTGATTGCCTGCGCACCCATGCACCAAAGCTTCAGTGCATTAAGGGAACAGGCAAATTGTTCTTCTATTGTTTCATAATTGTTTCGTTGCACAAAGTAAAGTTTCCAGATTGGAAAGTTTGCCATGTGCTGGGCCAGACATAATTATTTGTTTGTTGTGCTTGCTACCCCAATTTTGATTTGTTTTATAATTGTACACCTAAAAAATCTGGCGCCAAAACCAAGGCCTTTGTTTACATTTTGCCCAACTTTAGGCAGATCTTCTATCCAAATACGGCCATTTTTCCAAATGCTAGCAGGGAGCTGCCACCCCCAAGTCCCCAGGCTTACATGCTTATGCAATAATCATAATTGTTTTATTATGGCAGAAAGAAAACCGACCTAAAGTTTATCTAAGATTACTGTTAGTGTTACCCTCCTGTTAATTTATACTAATTACTGTTCCTAAAATGAACAATTTCTTTGCCTAAATACAATTAAACTATTCTTCGATCTTCTTAACCTTTCTTTGTTGTTTTTTCGCATTTTGTCTGTCATCATCTTTCCAATCTGCATCTTCCTTTTCTCGTTCGACTCGAACTTGTTCTTGCTGCTTTTTATCTGCTTTTCTTTCTCGTGCTGCATCAGCTTTTGGGTTGGTGGATAATTTCTTCGGCATATTTATTGTACTATGTTACTTCTGGCATCAACTTCTTTGCATTGGACTTGTATTTTCCTTGTGAAAAACTTTGGCCAGCAGGCTTCACGCTGAATGAATTGTTGCACTTTTAGGCCACGCAACAACAGCAACATGATGAAAGCGCTCCAACAACAACAACCACATTTCTTTGGACGCGGACCAGCAGCAGGCAGGCGAAGGATCTTGGGGAGATCCGAGTCTCTGCTTTTTTGATAGCATAGGCACCAAATCCTGATCCTGTAACGAACCCCCTCGAAATTGAGCCAAAGGGATTGCATAAAAATTACAACAAACACGAATGTAGCCAGGGGGTAGTGTCTTACAGACGTAGTAGTGTCTTGCTGTTCCACATAGTTTAGAAAACAATCGTATCAGGGAGAGATTCTTTAGTTTCTTTGGATTTTGAGCATTCCAACGGAATGTGAAAAAAGATTATTATTTATCATTTATTGTCATTAGATCATGTTTTTTACTCGAACTCTTAACTCGGGTCGACAGAAAATGAGACCGCAGAAGAATATAGTGATCCACTAATACTTTCATTTCATAATTCATATTTGCTATTGATTATAATTTACAAGTAATACTAATAAATTTCATTTCAAGATGAGAAGTTTTTGGTCCTTGTTCAAGGCTTTTAACGACCCCTCCATAGATTGTGAAAGTCCTGCAAAGATTTGCCGGTGCCTGATTGCTGATTCATTTGTTGGCGCAGTCTTGCAAGTTTGTATTGCGCTGATCCAGATCCGAAATTTCTCTTTGCTATTTTTCGGCAGCTTCCTCCTTCTTCAATTGTAGCAATGACTTTCATCAGGTGCTTTATACAGCTGTCCAATCGGCATTCAGTCTTCGTGTTTGGAACCAAGTTATATGGTTCCACTGCCTCGATATCTTGCTGCAGCTTTCTTGCTAAATCGAGGCTGTCGACTGGCTTGGTAATGACAGTTCCGCAGAGCATAACGACGATTGAGAATGTAATAATTTGGAATTGCATGTTGACGATGGATGTTTATCTGATAATGCAAACGATAGAATTCATACATTATTTATTGTCTTTACGAAAGTAGCAAAAATACTAATACATACAACAAAGAATGATGCTGTGTTACAACAACGGGGCCACAACTGCAAATGGCTCATTCAGAAAGCGCACACACATTGATTGTTATAAAGTGAATTGAAATCACTCAAACTATTTGAAGTTCTATGCAGATCTGGAAGTTTTTACCAAATGTTTGGTCCTAAATATATAACGGACTTTAGCAACTCATGAATATTGATTTGTCCTGTAATATTCAAAATAGTTAAAGATATAAAAAAAAACTTCACGGTAGAATTACATAGAAGTATCCAAAGTTCCTTTCAAGCCATTCAATCAGCCAGGCCGTGTTGCATATTTCCTGCATTATTTAAATATCTGATTGCACTGGCAAATTCTACAGAGTTCAAACCTGTAGAAAATTTCTTCATTTGCAATGTATCTGCTGCTATTTGCCTGCATTAGGGAGAGAATATCATGGTTTTTAGGAAGTTTAGAGCATACAGCCGCTTTAATGATGGAATTTTTTCCTAAAAAAGAAAGCCCTAGTGGACAAAAGGTGGTTGAAAATAAAAACAGGCTGATTTTGAAAATTCAGGCTGAAAAAGTGTTTGTACACGAAATATGTAAGATGTTAAGATACCTATAGTACTAGGTCAACATTCCTACTTTTTCTATAAAAAATATGTGTATTCAAACATTGAAATCTTACCTTTCGATTGTGATTCTCATTCAAGTGCAGCAGGAATATGAACAGTATCGAAAAACATTCGATATATTTATGCGATTTCATTGTAAACAGATGTCCCTTTAAAATCACACTAAAATGCCCATTTAGCACCTCAACAGCAATGAGGGAATTTTATTTACAATTGATTTCAAATCATTTCGACTAACACATGATCTTCGCACGTACACCTAAAATTGATTATTATTGAAAAAGAAAAACTCCTGGTGAAGTCTGGCCATTTCAGTGTGATTCCTGTCGAGCACAGACGCTCAGTTAAACTGATTACAACACAACCATATGGCTTGGTTGAAAAGAATCTCAGAGTTTCTCCACCCACGCATATCTACCTTCTTGACCCTAAAAGCAAATTTTAGTCGTGAACAGGAGATAACTGGTGAAGCTAGATGCAAGTGGGGCGTGTTTGTTGGGTTTTCTATGCAATTCTTAAAGTAGCTGGTAACCTATACTATTTTGTTTAAAATTGTATTAGGCTATTTTGAGTTAATGAAAAAAAATATGCAACAGCGATTTTTATCTACAAATGTACAAGACGTTCCACAGCAGTTCAGCAAAGTTCAATTTTCATACATCGGGAACTAACTGCGTAGCTACCAGATAACCTCAAAATAACAAATTTTTGTAAACAATAAACTTTGATGATTATATTGATTTGGAACTTTTAAGAGACCATGTAGATCGTGCGGAAAGATTACAACGACATCATCCATTTTTGAAGAATAGTGTTTTATGAATCTGAATATTGCATTTTCAGTCCAACTGTGCCTTCATAAATTGGAAGCTCACAAAAGCACGATCCAACAACTTAAAGTTGTTCCTGGAAAGATCCAAAGTTGATTTGTTCATTGAAACATTTTCCAGAATAAGAACTTTTTATGGTTGCTAGCAAAAGTCGATGTTAATGATTTTCAAAAGCTGGCCAAACAACCAAAATTGTGACAAAATTTTAGTTCCTATATGCAGGCTTTCCCGTTTACTGACTAATTTGGTTTCATAACGTTTTGTATACGAAAGACCGAGAGTGTCCTAGATAGGATCATTGTCTTTCTTTTACGCTCAAGTTCTTATGAGATCTAGGGACTTCATCCAGATACTTTGAGACTTCCATTTTTCTGTGTGGCGTAATGACAGCATTGCATCTATAAATAAAAACAAAAATACGTAAAATGAGTCATGCCGTTAAACTTATGGGCAAATTTGCTATTATTTAAGTGTAGTAAATAACAATGTTTGTTTTGCGTGTAGTACGTCGTTAGGTATATGTAAAATAATTATTATTTAAAAATACGACAATGTACTAGAATAATGATAAGTGGAATAGCCTTTAAATGGGCTACGGAAATACACACGCGTGCCTTTTGCTTGTTTGGGCATTGGCAAGTATCTTTGATTTCAATAACTCTAAAAATAGCACGAGCTTAAGCCCCTTTTATCTCCGTCATGTATCTTTAACATGTTTTATTATCCTGCAAACTGTTTTTCTTTCATTGATGTTTGTTTTGTTTGATTAAGAGATTTGGTAGACTTGCCCCAAGTCTATTTCATGAAGTCCTTCCGACCGATCCCTTTCCCATAGTTCCCGGATCCGCCATTCCGTTACGGAACAAAGTTGACTATGGGAACTATGGGAAAGAGATCGGTCGGAAGGACTTCATGAAATAGACTTGGGGCAAGTCTAGAGATTTGGTAATGTTGCTCTTTCCTTTTTGCATCGCTGTGTTGCATTCTTGATTTTGAATTCAAGGCCATTACTACAAAATGCATTATGTCTAGAATTGATTAGGTCCTCGATAGGGAAAGGAACAGTCAAGAGCAGCAGAGAAATCGAAGAGGTTGACTGGTAATAATAATAATAATAATAATAATAATAATAATAATAATAATAATAATAATAATAATAATAATAATAATAATAATAATAAAAATAATAATAATAATAATAATGATAATAATACAATTTATTTACAGTTGGCTAGAGGAATAGCAAAAGCTAATAAAGGCCTTTTCTACCCTATTTGCAATGTTTGAAATTAAATATATAAAATACAAACGCAGCAGTTACATCCAGATCCCTTCCAACTTCTAATTTTCGTTTTAAACTCATTATGTTTGTTGCGTGTGGCACCATCAAAATTAAAAGACAATATATTAAAGTACCATAAAATAGCGTAGATTTAAAAAAACACGACGTTTCGAGCATGTACTCGTTAATAATAATAATAATAATAATAATAATAATAATAATAATAATAATAATAATAATGATAATAATAATAATAATAACAATAATAATAATAATAATAATAATAATAATAACAATAATAATAATAATAGTAATTTAATTGATCGAAATGCCTTGTTTGCTGATAGTTAACAACAAAGTACAACAAGACTGCTTGTGTGAAAATTTTCGATATATCGCATATCTTCTTCAGTCACTAAATGAAAGCATTCTATAAATCTAATAATAAATAAACGTTAGACAAGAGAATATTACGTTCTATAATGGAAAAAGAGAATTAAACGTTCTGCTAAGTTGTAGAATTCGAGGTTCTAATAATGTCGCGTTCCTAAATATACGGCTAATTTGTTTTGTTAAATAATTTTAAATGAATACGTCCTAGTTCATTACAGCTACTGTTTAGGCCTCCTGGTTCGTGAGTTCCTAGCCTTGAGATCCACTGATTTTCACGGTATAATAATAATAATCTTCCATATTTACACAGGTTAATTTGGTCAGTAAATAGAGTTACTGTCATCAATCAAAGACCTGTATCCTACAAAGTAAAAGTTAATAAATACAAGAATAAAGTTAAAAATTCACAAGATTAAAATTACAACTGAGAAAAAGCTAAAAGTCTAAGTTTGTGTCCTTGCTGGATGCTTTGAATTTCAAAAGCGATGTTTCAGTTTGAAAGTCATCCGGTAAGTTATTAAAAAGCTTTGCTCCTTGGAACGCGAAAGTTTTACGTCCAGTTTCTGTCCTAACCTTTGGAATGACTACGCTTTGGTGATGTTTTCAAGCGATGGGACTTTCCTGAGCCACTTGGTAGAAAATGCCTATCACAGAACACCCAAATCCCTTCTGTATGTGTCTGTTTTAGTAATGTCTGTTTTAGTAGTCCTCCTTGTTTGTAATTATGTGATGTCATAAGGCAGCTTGCAACCAAATAGTCAATTTGTAAATTACCATGTTTGGTTCTAAACTCTACACCTTCACGCGCAATTGTTTGGTTGAAAGCTACCTTAACTTGTAGCTTCGTTTTCCGTTTGTATATTATCATTTTCTTTTTAGTAATAGTAGTTATGTGTATTTCTTAACTTTCTATGTAATGGCCCCGGGGTAGTCATAGTCTCTTGCTCCCCAGGGTATCGTTGTCGTAGTGTTTGTAAAGTAGCTTGTAGTTTATAGTAGAGGTAATTTGTTTTGTAAAATTTTATGGAATATAAAAAAAAAATGCCTAGCACTACTTCACAAGACTTTAACTCCTAAAAAGCTGCGGCAAACAAAACTTGTCGCCGTGTAAAAATACTTACTTCGTAGCTGCAAACAGATAGAGTCATCTTCAGTTATTGGTTTGTAATTCTCTAAAACAGCCACCAACCACTCTAAGACCTATAAAGAAAATCAAGGATATTTAATATATCTGTTGAAAAATAATTTTTAATTTTATCAAATTTGAAATTTGTTCTCCTTTAACATGTAAAATTACTAAATATGTGTAAGATATTTTTGCCGTGAAAACTGTCAACATGAGAATATATTGTAAATTGTTTCGTGGCTTAATGCCAAAGTTCGGTAGCTCACAACACTGACAAATGTAGCTAATTCAAAGCTTGAGTGTTCAGACACTTGGCTTTACTTTATTAGCCTTTAAATGTAATAATTAAGACTCCTTACCTACCTTGAAATACAATACCAGGGGCAAATCACTCTAAAAATAGCGCACGAGATTTTGGGATTTTAAGAATGAAATTTTTCTGTGATTTTGAAAGATTTTGAAAGATTTTGAAGACATTTTGATACTTTTAGATTTTCAAAATTTTAAACTTTTTTCGCGATTTTGCAAGATTTTTTGAGGATTTAAAAACGCTTTTTAGATTTCAAATAATTTTCGAAAGATTTTTTTGAGAATTTGTATGATTTTTGGGGGTGATTTCTGGGAATTTCTGACATTTTCGAAGATTTTTAGGATTTTCTTTGGGATTTTTATGATTTTGTGAAGTTTTTTGAGATTTTAAAGATGTTCTAGGATTTTTTTACGAAAGTGTACGATATTTTTGGAGTGATTTTCCCCTGGATACAATACATCTCTCTTCCTTGGCATTGGCAGCCTTTCTCGTACCTACTGCCCATGCCAAAAAAGAGAGACTTATTGTATTTCAAGGTAGGCAATGAATCTAATTCATCACACAAGCAAAAGTGTCCGAACACTCACGTTTAAGGCTCTTATTAGGCTATATAGCATCTCCAAAATCACTTTGACCTTTGGCATAAATGCAAACAAGGATTTGTATCAAAACTGAATCATTTCTAGCTTTAAAACATTGAAAGTTTTTCTGATTTATCCAGTACACATTATTGGGAGAAGAGGACAAACCTTTTCCTGCAAATGTTCCCATCTAGGCAGCTGTAATAACGCCTTCAATTGTTCTCCGAATGTATCCCAGCTGGCCTTGCAATATTTTGTATTCTCTGATTGGTTCATTAACGGTAAGGACAGACCAGATGCTGACCACGTGTTAACTGCTGCTGCCAAAATGCTAAGCCAACTTTGCGAGTTTTTATTCTGCGAGGAAGTAGATTTAGAACTGGTTTCAAATATATCTAAAGGACAATCTCCATTAAAGCGATCGCTGCATTTGATCATGTGTGGTTCATTTTGTACACCTTCAGGTGGGTCGCCACGGTTCGTCCTGGAGTTCAAGTCGCTTGAACTTTTCAGCGATCGCCAGCGAAAAGTTACGCAATTTAATTCAGATTTCTAATTCTCATTGCAATTTCTATTGTCTCGCCAGCGATAGAACGAACAAATGGAGATAAACCATAAGTTCTTTTATAGTAGAAAAGCTAAATAAAAAATAAAAATTTATCTTACCAAAATCAGTCACGTAGTTCTAGATTTATGGACAATTTTGCTTGGAACCTATTTCTGAAAAAGCTTTAAAAAGGACCGATAATTCTATCAAACTCGTTGCCAAATCGTCAAAGTAATGCAGTCAGAAAAATAATGCGTTTCCCTGGCTTAATAATTTCGTATATCTTTCTTCTTTTTTGCGCAAAGTCTGACAATCTGTAAAATTGAAACTTTTAGCTTTCAAAAGAATCTTTTTTTCGAAACTAAGAGGAAAAATATTTCGATCACTAAAATTTGTCCAGACGAAGGGACATTTCGTGAGTCAACGGTAGTATGATGAAATGTAATTCTGTTCTTACCATTTTATTCACTACAAGTGATTTAATTCTTCCCATCTGCTCCAAAAACCATACCATTTCCTCTTCATGCTCTTTACTTGAAGTACTATTCAGATGATGACGTTGCAAAGCATTCTTTATTGAAGCTAGCGAGCGATCGCTGACGTTTTCTGGATCTACAAAATCATTACGGGATCACATGTCTGCAATATGATACTAAACGAATAAACAAAAAATGGTTGAATTGCCAATAACTTTTAGAGAGCATGACCTATTTTAATCAAATAAATATTATTTTCCAAGTTCANTCTGTTTTAGTAATGTCTGTTTTAGTAGTCCTCCTTGTTTGTAATTATGTGATGTCATAAGGCAGCTTGCAACCAAATAGTCAATTTGTAAATTACCATGTTTGGTTCTAAACTCTACACCTTCACGCGCAATTGTTTGGTTGAAAGCTACCTTAACTTGTACCTTCGTTTTCCGTTTGTATATTATCATTTTCTTTTTAGTAATAGTAGTTACGTGTATTTCTTAACTTTCTATGTAATGGCCCCGGGGTAGTTATAGTCTCCTGCTCCCCAGGGTATCGTTGTCGTAGTGTTTGTAAAGTAGCTTGTAGTTTATAGTAGAGGTAATTTGTTTTGTAAAATTTTATGGAATATGAGAAAAAAATGCCTATCACTACTTCACAAGACTTTAACTCCTAAAAAGCTGCGGCAAACAAAACTTGTCGCCGTGTAAAAATACTTACTTCGTAGCTGCAAACAGATAGAGTCATCTTCAGTTATTGGTTTGTAATTCTCTAAAACAGCCACCAACCACTCTAAAACCTATAAAGAAAATCAAGGATATTTAATATATCTGTCGAAAAATAATTTTTAATTTTATCAAATCTGAAATTTGTTCTCCTTTAACATGTAAAATTACTAAATATGTGTAAGATCTTCTTGTCGTGAAAACTGTCAATATGAGAATATATTGTAAATTGTTTCGTGCTTTAATGCCAAAGTTCGGTAGCTCACAACACTGACAAATTTAGCTAATTCAAAGCTTGAGTGTTCGGACACTTTGCTTTATTTTATTGGCCTTTAAATGTAGTAATTAAGATTCCTCACCCACCTTGAAATCACTCAAATCACTCGAAAAATAGCGTACGAGATTTTAGGATTTTAAGAATCTCTCAGATTTTTTACAAATTTTAAGATTTTTTCCGTGATTTTTAAAGATTTTCAAAGATGTCTATGACAATTTGAGATTTTTGAAATTTTAAATTTTTCCAGATTTTCAAAGGTTTTCGAGATTTTGCAAGATTTTTGAGGATTTAAAACGCTTTTTCAGATTTTCAAATAATTGTCGAAAGATTCTTTTGAGAATTTGTATCATTTTTTGGGGCGATTTCTGGGAATTTTTGACATTTTCGAAGATTTTGAGGATTTTCTTTGGGATTACTAAGATTTTGTGAAGATTTTCAAGATTTTCGAGATGTTCTAGGATTTTTTTACGAAAGTGTACGATACTTTTGGAGTGATTTTCCCCTGGAAAGAATACATCTCTCTTCCTTGGCATTGGCAGCCTTTCTCGTGCCTACTGCCCATGCCAAAAAAGAGAGACTTATTGTATTTCAAGGTGGGCAATGAATCTAATTCATCACACAAGCAAAAGTGTCCGAACACTCGCGTTTAAGGCTCTTATTAGGCTATATAGCATCTCCAAAATCACTTTGACCTTTGGCATAAATGCAAACAAGGATTTGTATCAAAACTGAATCATTTCTAGCTTTAAAACATTGAAAGTTTTTCTGACTTATCCAGTACACATTGGGAGAAGAGGACAAACCTTTTCCTGCAAATGTTCCCATCTAGGCAGCTGTAATAACGCCTTCAATTGTTCTCCGAATGTAGCCCAGCTGGCCTTGCAATATTTTGTATTCTCTGATTGGTTCATTAACGGTAAGGACAGGCCAGATGCTGACCACGTGTTAACTGCTGCTGCCAAAACGCTAAGCCAACTTTGCGAGTTTTTATTCTGCGAGGAAGTAGATTTAGAACTGGTTTCAAATATATCTAAAGGACAATCTCCATTAAAGCGATCGCTGCATTTGAGCATGTGTGGTTCATTTTTTACACCTTCAGGTGGGTTGCCACGGTTCGCCCTGTAGTTCAAGTCGCTTGAACTTTTCAGCGATCGCCAGTGAAAAGTTACGCAATTTAATTCAGATTTCTAATTCTCATTGCCATTTCTATTGTCTCGCCAGCGACAGCGCAAACAAATCTGTTCTTACCATTTTATTCACTACAAGTGATTTAATTCTTCCCATCTGCTCCAAAAACCATACCATTTCCTCTTCATGCTCTTTACTTGAAGTACTATTCAGATGATGACGTTGCAAAGCATTCTTTATTGAAGCTAGCGAGCGATCGCTGACGTTTTCTGGATCTACAAAATCATTACGGAATCACATGTCTGCAATAAGATGCTAAATGAATAAAAAAATGGTTAAATTGCCAATAACTTTCAAAGAGCATGACCTATTTTAATCAAATAAATATTCTTTTCCAAGTTCAACGTTTTTGCTAAAATTTTCAAGTTAACTTCTTGTGCTTGCAAAAATAGCGGGTAAACATTTCTTTTCAACGGAAGCAATAGCTTTGCCCGCAATATAAATGTCCACCAATAGATGAAAAGAATCGCGTGAAGAGTTAGCGACCAATGATGAACAAAAATTTAATAGCCTCACCTGCAGAGAACAATTCAAAAGTTCGATCCATTGTTTTTAACGAAGAACCACCAATTCCAACCATCATAGATTCGACTGCAATAATCAGCTCTGTGTCCTAGAGATGAGAATAGGTCGTCTTTTCAAAAAACTCTTGGGTGGGTCAAACAAGATTCCAGTTTGTTTGAAAAATAATCCTGGAAAAGTTAGCTCACACAGAAGTTTGCTGTTAAAAATATGAAGTTTTTCATTGTGCCCTTAGTA
>REGM01000159.1:261355-298330 GCA_004194415.1 Aurelia aurita | reverse complement strand
TCAACAGGGACTCACAATGAAACAGTGAAAAAGATGACCCTGCCTAGGCCCATTCTCAGCTATCACCTCGCAGAAACAAAATTCAGCAAAGATCCCATTTGGCACACTGAAGAAAATTTAGCATACGTAAGTAGTGTAAACGTCACACAGTCGATTGAAGCTTGAATCACATTGGAATTCGTGGAATCTTGTGAGCTGATTGCCACCACAATTTCTTCTGCGTGAGGGCCTAAATAGGGTCAAGTTTTTCCGAGTAATAGTATGAGTCTTTGTTGACCGAGGCGATATCATTCAAGTCAAAGAGCACAGGGAAACAAGAAACTTAGGTAATAAGTCTAGGTAGCAATATGTATTTGAATCAAACCTTAAAAATTTAATAGACATGAAAATGATTTACCTGAAACAAGAAACGACTTGAACCAAAAACATTCAGCAAGCCATGAACTGAAGCAATTCTTTCCTCGATAACTTTGCTCTAAAAAGAATGTTTCATTAGTGAACAAGAAAAAAAGTTTGTAACGATATAATTTTATTTCATTCTTTTGCAAACTTTCCAAAGCAAAGCGATTTGCAACAACAAACAAAGGAATTTATCCAGCTGATTTGCCAAGTCGATAAAGTAAACAAACCGAGTAGGGTATCGTCGGGAGTAATTTGACGGCGGGACATATCTGCTATTTTTTAATTGGGAGCTCAAATATGTTCTAAAACCTATCAAATTGGAACATCCTTGTTACAGTCATGTTGCTCGATCATTAATCTTCCCAGAGATGTTTTGGATATACGCTATCCCTAAATTTGCAGAAACTTATACTTGAGGTATACAAATGTGTTACTTCTGGAAGCCCCTCCTTTCTGTGGGAGTTCTTCAATCGAAAAGTACTTCCATGCAATTTAAGAATAAAAGATCTCCTTCAACTTCCTAAGACGAGGACCAACAAATATGGAAATGAGACTCTTTCCTTTATGGGTAGCATTGTATGGAATCGGCTTCCAGACCAATATAAAGCTGCAACGAATGATAATGAGTTTAAAACGAAAATTAGAAGTTGGAAGGGATCTGGATGTAACTGCTGCGTTTGTATTGTATAGATTTAATTTCAAACCTTGTAAATAGGGTAGAGGTGGCCTTTATTAGCTTTAGATATTCCTCTAGCCAACTGTAAATAAACTGTATTATTATTATTATTATTATTATTATTATTATTATTATTATTATTATTATTATTATTATCATTATTATTTATTATTATTATTATTATTAGATCTATTTTTAGACAGGGCATCAACAGTAACTTCTGATCATGTTAGTGATTAGTGAATTTGTTGTTGCAAAACGTCGGAAATGAATGTTATTGTGGTTGATATTCTGTAAAACAACACTGTTGAGAGGAATATATAACTTAAGGTATAAGAAGCTAGGGTAACAAGTGAAGATTGTCATGCTTCATTTCAAATTGCCAGTCCTTTGTCAGTATTTGAGCAGGAGGGGTTCAACTCTAAGATGGCTCTTAAGGTAAACTGTCGGGACTAATTCGACACCGAAGTCCTAATTTAATTTACCTGATAAAAATGTTTTTAAATGTCAAAAGAGGGTTTCTATTTGTGGATTTAATCCCAAAAGCAACTGTCACAGGTTCTTTAACAGTTTAATTTGAATGCAATAAGACACGCTAAAATACATTTGGCATACATAAGACCTATTCTACAGTAATTGACGATTACGGAAAAGATGGCGTCGGGGGGCATTTGACCAAGATGCATTGCGTTCTATAATGGAATCAACAGTGATTCGATAGAAATTCGATCACTAAACGCAATGCACTTGGTCAAATGCCCCCCGACGCCATCTTTTCCGTAATTGTCTATTCTACAGTATATGAATCTATTCAAAATACAAAATGATCGATTGACATCCATAGGATTCACAGTTATTAAGAACCATAAAACCATGCCGTTATATTATATGTCGCTCTAGTCATAAATAAGTAAAAGGATTCTTAAAGGCGTACACGGAACAGTCACATGATTTAACTTCAACGTACTTCCCCGCTCTTTTCTGCTTACATTCGTAATGTGCCCAGGCATGCACTCTCCTTCGCAGAGGCTGTATTACCGGAGGACGGATAGGAGGGCCAGACATGTGCAGCCAAAGCTACGAGCAGTGCAAGAAACCGTCCAGAACTGCCTTACCTAGACTGATTACATGTCGTAGTTTCGCTCCTCTGCCGAACTGATATACCTCGCTACAACTACAGTTTGAGCGGTCTCGGTTTGGCTGGCGGTAGTCTCGTTTTGGTGAGCGATAAATATGGGACTCACTGTAATCAGTCTATGCCTTACCTGCCTTCAAGACACATGGTATATGGTTCAGTTGGATAGTAGAAGATTGAATAACGTTTCTATGATGCCTGTTGGTTTTTGTTTCTGTTGCGTCTTGTTCACTGCCATTTTGATCACCTCTTCCGCCACAGCTTTGCTTTGGTTTCCTGTATCTAATTGAATTGAATTTTCTACGAAATGTAGCAATTCGGAAGTCGCATGTGACGCATCCATGTGCGCTTTCTTTAAACATTATTGGCAAAATCGAATTGTGTGATGTTTTAAACTTATCACATTTTTCTGGATACCTGAAACGTCACCCAAAACAAACCCGAACACCCAGAAAATCAATCATTTACCTCGTCTGTTACTAATTTCAGCCAATTATCAACAGCAGTCTCCACTCTCTCTTTTACTTGGACTAAACCACACGATAGTACTCCATGTAACAATGTTCCGAATGCCGAATTAACAGCAAAGGTCTGTGAGAAAAAGGGAAATAAATTAAAGATCTTGTCTTTGATGTCACCTCACGCTTAGTTCACACTGGAGTAAAAGCATGTTAAAATTGCATTAGAAATGCGACGAAAAAGCGTAGAAATTAGTTTGCTTCAATTTGAGATTTTTGTCGGGTCCTATCAAGATGTCCTAATGCATTTGCATGAAAAAAAGAGTTTTGATTTCACTTGGAAGCAATAACTATTAAAAATTGCGTTTAAAATGCGTTTAGGAAATGAGTTATCCCAATTCTAGCGCGTTTTTACTGTTAACCAAGTTCTAACCATAAATACCCACAAACGATATTCTAACTTAAAAGACAATGAAAGTTTCACGAGAGTTTCGGTACGGAAAATGTATATGCACAAAATTGTAAATCAGTAATTTATTAAAAATTTTTCCTAAGCATTTTAAACTCCTAAATAATTGTGAAACTGTTTAGATGTAGACATTTTTTCACTTGCATAATGATATTTGGTTTCGTGAATTATAGATTAAAAGTAACTCCCTCATCATAAATACCCACATAAATACCCACAAACGATATTTTGACTTTAAAGATAATGAAAGTTTCATGAGAGTTTCGGTGCGGAAAAACGAATATGCACAAAATGGTAAATCAGTAATATATTTAATATGTTTCCTTATAATTTTAAACTCCTAAATAATTGTGAAACTGTTTAGATGTAGACATTTTTTCACTTGCATAATGATATTTGGTTTCGTGGATGATAAATCAAAAGTAAATCCCTCATCAAATATGTCCTTCGTCCAGCCCTAATCTAATCGCAATTCTCTTCACACTGTTGGTTGACATAGATACATGAAAGAAACAATGTTTGACTGTATATCCTATGGGAACATACGATGCACTTCCACGTCGAAAGTAAGTACTTCCAAGTCAATGTCCTTCCTCGTGCAAACCTGTCAATGTCCTTCCTCGTTCAAACTTGTCAAGGCAGGTATGATTCTGGACTTCGAAATTTGTGTGGGGGAATCTTCAACCTCAACAGGATCCCAAAGAGACCTTTCTAATTCCTTATATCTAACCAAATTAACGAAGTAACATGGAAACTCAAAGAGAATGCTAACATAAAATTTTTAATGAAAAGACCAAGCTCCCCTGAGCCCCTTAAACTATACTTTTTCTCGAGGGAAGGCACAAGAAAGAGCCAGTGTTAGAAAGCAACGAAAATTTAAGGAACCTTCTAAGAAGCTGTCAGGAAATTTTAGTACTCAAAATCTGACAATTTAAGAAACTTTTAGTACTGCGCCAATTTTTTAGATTCTTATAAAAAATAAGCGTACACCCTATTCCAAAAATGTGATAGAGAAAGATGAATAGAGATACAACAAATGGCACAGATGGACCGATAATTGAGAGGCCTCAACTTAGAGTAGTAAACGAGGAGCAGAAAAATAACATTTTTTTAATATGGACGAAAAACAGTCCATGAATTTGACGATAGCCATACAGGTGCAGCAGAATACCTCGTTTTTGCAGTTAAATACCCCTCGTTTAAGTAATGTAGGCGAAAGAGAGAGCTCTCCTTCGCCTCTCCTTCGCCATAGCAACACAGCATCGTCGAACGTCACACGTGTCCGTCAAAGAAATCTCCTGATCCAATTTTTAATATAAGTGATAATTAACCTTTCAACGAGAGAACAGTGGAAAGTGGAACTGCAAAACTTATTAGGCCGGTAGCAATTTGAGACGCATAAGATATAACGTGATTGTTCCATATATAACTGCCTGTATATTAGGCTCTAAAGAGTGCAACTGCTTAGCCGTTGACCATTCAGAGCCGAGAAAACGATGCGAGATGGGTTTATGCAAGTTGATGCAATCTGTTGCCGTGATATTAATAGTCATTAGAGGTGAGTACTGCAACAGAGATGTTTGTAGCAGAGGAGACGGTAGACGAATGTTTCCGGCAGGAAACCCTTTATAAGAAAATAATGCCTCTAGTTAGTTGTGTTACTTGGTACTACTTGAGAAAATGTATAAACAGAGGCATCGTTTTATAAGATTCGCTCTGAAATTTTCACGGAGGCACGGGGCATCTCCCATCCCGCCATGAGACTATGAACAGTGGGAATCTGAGGAAACTTCCAAGAAACTTTTATTACTGGGTAAAAATCTTAGATTAAAAAAAATACGTGTGCAGGGCTGACTAAATACTACTGTAGGCTCACTTTTCGCATTTGATCAATTAGAAGTTTCTTGACTGTTTCTTAAATCGGCCTCAATTTCAACTTGGTCACATAGCAAATTAACCTACCGTGTACTGAAAATTCATTATCAACATCAAAACCTGGTCTGGGCCCCAAGTGTAGTTACCCCTTTAACCCTTTTAGTGGCTGCCGTAGTAGAGTTTTTTAAAGTCACCTAATTCTACCTTCCAGGCTCTGCACCTTTCCAATGTCAAGAAAAGGAACAGGAAGTGTAAATAGTTGATAGGCCAAGCAATCGTAACAGATATGAATGTTTGATTTGTTCCTCTGTGAAGTACAAAAATTTATCTTCAAAATAACGCTTCCATTTTGAAAATCAAAGGACCCTTGGGGGGACTCACGTGATTTTATTATTGAGAAGGTCGTAGGAGATATATCATTTTTAGAAAATCTCATTACATAGCAATGTTTTTCAGCATTCAAAAACTACAATTGCTTCTAAAAACAAGAACAATTTTTATAAAAAATGAAACCTTCAAGAAAAAGTTCATAGACTTGACAAGCCTTGAAAATGTTCTTTGAGGACGTTATTTAAACCTTCAAAAGCTGTAAAAAATGTCAATGAAAAAGTATGGGGAAGTTAGTTTCTAGCTAAAATCAAAGTACATATCTGAAAAGGCAGCATTCAAACTCTGTTCCATTGTTCCTGAGCTACGACGGAAAATTTATAGGGCTACTTCTTAGGTGTACAAGGTGTCCTATTGCCCTCAACTCTGTATGTTCTTGCAATCAGATTCCGAGAAAGCCCGTCAATGTTAACATTGACGTCATTACTGATTTCAGCAACAATGAGTCAATTAGAGGTGGTATTGATATTCCATATCCTTACTTGAATGCAAGCAAGCATAAACAGCCATTATCCTTTTTACCTCTACGTTAGCAAGGCTAACTGGTGTAGCGGTTAAGGCGTTGTAACTTCAGATCTGACGGCTGGAGTTCAAATTCCAATGTGAGCAAATTTTTTTATTTCTGACGATTTGTGTTTACATGTTTCCTTTTCCTCACTACAGTCACATCTAAAACCGTTTTAGATTTGAAAAAGCCTCCTTTATCATTCAATGTTTACGACAGCTTTTAAGTTTTAGAACACAAAGAAAAACGATAGAAAACGCAAGTTTCGAAAGGAGGAAAACTTGCAAATTTGATGGGCCTAAGTGCAAACTTGATAAGAAACTTTCCCCACACTTGTTTTTCGACGGTTTTTGGAAATAACTGTGAAATAATACTTGGAATAGGTGAAGAATATCGATTTACGTCGAATTTCACCTTGCCGCGGCCGTTTACTGCGCGAAAATCGGTCAAACGGCTCAAAAGTAGTGATTTTTTTATGCTTCGAAGGCTCGAGGCTCGGCAATAATCATACTCGAATATGAAATGAAATGATACCTGATATTGTGCACCCAAGAAACTGAACAGCCCATTGTGGTAAAAGAAAGAATTTGTTTTGATCATTTGCATATTTACGTAATTACTTTTGAATCTGAATTGAAGACAGTTAGCCATGACACAGACATAAAATCCTATTTGTTTGGCCTGTCCTTTCCCCCAATCAAGCAGAGCTTTCGAACAATTATTGCACTGGAGACAAGTAATATCGCAAGGCATGATCACAAGCTTTGTTTGTTCAAAAACAATCGACCAGACAATAGCTGTCTGTTAAAAAACAATACCCAATTAGACCACAGGAGACAGGAAATTTCCCTATCATCCTATAGACTCCACTTGTACTTCGTACACGTGAGTCAAAAAGATGAAAGTCTGTGTGATATTGCCTATTAAAAAAACTGCTAAATCACCGTTTCGATCGAAATTTGGAGACGGAGCCCCTTTAAAGTAATCGCATTTTAACTTTCAGGTTCTGGACCTTTCCAACATGGTGAAAAGGAACAGGAAGTGCTAATAGCTGATAGGAAACCCGGAGCTGATACTCTGTCAGAGAATAATTTCATTGTACAAAACGAAAAAGAAAATCATGATGATTATACTGAATATATGAAAGATACTGGTGATGATAATGATGATGATAGCTTCGACCTTTATGAAGATATGGATTACATAGCAGACGGTAAGCAAATTCTATTTCTAGGTAGGAGCTGCAAGCATAGGGCTCAAATCTTTCAAATATTTAGAAAGGTGGGTGTAAAATTCAATTACATGTTTCCTTGAATTTAATGGCTTAAAAGTGACTTAGGGTACTTTGCTGTAAATCTGTCTTGGAAATTTTTTGATATCTTGATTATTTTCAATATGGTGGCGCTTTTATTTTTATTGAAAGAATTCATGGAAAATTTTGAAAAAATTAATATCATTGCAAATCCTAAATCAATAAAAAAAACATGATATAATCTTCAAGAAAACTATAGTTTATGAGGGTCTACCGGGTGCGCCAAAAAAAAAACTATCCACGTTTGAAAAATCGTAGTACTTAGAGTACTAGATAGATTTGAATGAATTGAAGTTTGGCTGATAGCTGAAAGACTGAAGTATTTTTGTGATTTTTCTCGAGTTTTTATCAGCAGAGAAAACATAGATAAATTCAACTTTACGAAAATTCGTTTGTTGTGAAATGGCTGAAAACAGGCCTAAAACACTCTATCAAATCGTACGAAATCTCCCGCATAGAACAAGATGCAAGAGCATTTAATCTCTCTCTCGCGTTATAGGAAATGAATTCTTAAAGAAATACTAAAGATTTTCAATCCCATGGCAATACAAGTGCAGACGACATCCGATACCCGTGAAAAACTGTAATTTTGCATTTTTCGGTGTGAGAAATTTCTGTAAGATTTGATCAAGTGTTTTAGGCCCTTTTTCAGGCATTTTGCAAACACAGAATTTTCTTAAATTCGATTTTAGCTGTATTATCTGTACTTATAAAAATACGAGAAAAATCACAAAAATACTTCAGTCTTTCTGCTATCAACCAAACTTTGATTCATTCAAATCTATTTAGTACTCTAGGTACTACGATTTTTCAAACGTGGATAGTTTTTTTTGGCGCACCCGGTACAATATGGCGGCAAGCAGAAATCTGTCGCTCTTCGGGTTTAGGATTTAAAAATTTAATGATGTCACAGCCTGAAATATAATAAGTGCTGCCATTTTGAAAATAATGATGATATCAAAAGATGTCCACGGCAGGTTTGCAGAAAAGTACCCTAAGTTCCTTTCAAGCCATTTAATTAAAAGAAAAATTTAATAGAAGTTTACACCCACCTTTTTAAAGATTTGAGCCCTATGCTGGAGCTGCAAAAAATTCGGGAAAAGCAAAACATTCTCCATAAGACATGATTCATAGCAATTCAGCATGGCTCGAATACCTTATTACAGGAAATTGACGCTGCATAAAGTTGACGGGAATTTGCGTTCATCTTTGTATAGTTTGCTTGGCGTTGATGTTGGGAGCTGTCATTATTAATAACAAGAAAGGGGTGGAAGCAATTCGGAAATTTGTGCAAAAATTTAAAACCCCTGCATTCTAGCAACAATGTAAAGTTTCAAACCCCATCTAAGTTTTGCTGAAAAATTTCAGACCCCAACCAGTAAAATATTGTTCTTGAATGAGTAACAATGCCTTGTTTAAACACTGAAGAAAAATGAGAGGACTTGATAGACAGAAGAAACAAATGCCTAACTTTTTTAAATAAACCTGAGAAATAAATAGGACAAAATATACAGACCTGAAATTTTTTTTTAAAACATGAAAATATTCGGCATTCTATTTTCAGATCCCATCATGAATTCCTCTAAAAATTTCAGACAACAACAAATTTACTCTAAAAAGTTTCAGACCCCTCATTATTTGCTTCCACCCCTGTCCCTGTTATAATTTATGACCGCTCCCTTATGTACCTTGACTAACTGACACGTTAATCAAAATGATGTCAGTGTCTCAGTGTCTATCATTTAGCTCAGAAGTAATGAATCTGAAAGATTTCAAAATTACGTTCACTTGTTTCTTGGTGCTTTCACGGGCTGTAGGAAACTCTGAATTAAAAATTAGATTTACGGATGATGCATCGAGTATATTCCTTGTGTTTTATTTCATTCGTGATATATCGAGAAGACGAGACATGGAAAGAAAACAGACTCGATATATCACGAATAAAATAATAAACATTGAAATAATAAACAAGGAAGACGATCGATGTATCATCTGTAAATCTAATTTTTAATTCAGAGTTTCCTACAGCCCGTAGTGCTTTCAAGCATTTTAGTTCATGTTTGGTAGTTGTCTAAATTGTTCTGTTTCAGTTTGAATCACGTTGTGAATTAAACAACTTTGTTTGCATGACGAAGGTAACAGAAGAAACCATTACCATAAGAATTGAGCTTACAGTTAAGAAACCCTACTAAGAGAAATGTATTTCGGGTGTATTTCGGGACATCCAATATGCTTGTTCATTGACGACCAATTTCTTCGTCCTAGGTCGATCAAATAGAAGAAAAGTACGAAAAGACAGCTTTGTTTCAGGGCGTGTGTACATGCCATTGTCATCTCAGAACAGAAATGAAAGAAACAGACGAAAAAGATCAGGATGGAGTGCATTTAGCTGGTGGAGAAGTGACCAAAGAAGGAGGAACAATCACTGAAGCAAGCGCAGGGACAGATCTTCCTCTCAAATTTGAATTCTTTCCCAATACACGTATTTTTTATAAGAAACTAAGAATTCGACCAAGTACTGAAAGTTTCTTAAAATTGTCATTATTTGAGTCTAAAATTTTCTAAACGGTTTCTTCCTCGAGTTCTTGATGTTTACCATCCTGTGCCCTCGTGTTTCCTCCCTAAACATCAAAATCTTTGAAGTTTCTCCAATTTTATTTCCTGCCGAATTGCGAAGAATACTGACTCCTCAAAACTAGGTCTAACAGAATCATTTTATATTTCTTTGATTGATTTCATGTATCTATCATATTACTTTTAATTCTCTTCAAAAAAACAGCTAATTCGAGACAAAAAAGGCTGGTCACAGAGCCCAGAAAAAGGTCAAACCTTCCTTCGGATGACAAGTCCAGTAGCTGAACCTACCTCATTTCATTAAGTCAAACTAACCAGATTTTTCGAACTCTTCCCGTTGTTTATAACCCTAAAATTTATAAACCAGTTGCTGTTGCCAAAAGAACCCAACATTTTCCAAGGTTTCTTGTAAAAATTACTAAACCTTCCTCAAATATTAACAAGTAACCCCTTCCTCCGGCTCACAGCCGTGGAGCCGCGACTTTTTCTGGACTCTGGACTCTGGATCAACAAGTGAATTGTTTTGGATGAGTAATTTTGCGTTATCGCAAATCTCACGTGACATCTAATTTGAGACTATAGTTTCGCCAAAAAAATTTTGAAATTTATGAGGGCTTTACCGCCAAAATCTTTCAGGGTGAAATTAAACACCCTTAGTTATCATAACTCACCAAAACTCCCACACAGTGATTCCCCAACTATAGTTTTATCCGATTATAGGCAAAGTAAAAGCAAAAAAAAATTGTTTCGATTCAAACCGGGAAGTTAAGAAAAGAATTTAGAATATTACGTAANAGAAAGGTTGCGATTGTGGGCATGGCAGTGGAAGATGCACTTCAATTCTGAAAAGACGGAGGAGGTTCTTTTCTCCACCAAAAGGGCAAGATTAGATCATCCTGTGCTGGTGTTAGGAACTGAGGTGATAGAAAGGAAAGTTGAACACAAGCATCTTGGCGTGATCCTCGATGCAAAATTAAACTTTCAATCGCACGTTAGGGAGGCAATTTCTAAAGCACGGAAAGGCATTGGCATGATAAAATACCTCTCTAAATACGTTTCGAGGGACGTTCTTGATCAGATGTATAAGCTATACGTGAGACCACACCTTGATTATGGTGATATTCTTTATCATAAGCACGATCCAGAAATTACGTCGAATATCACTAAATGGTTGGAACAGACCCAATACCTGGCGGCATTGGCAGTAACAGGCGCGTGGAGGGGTACAAGCAGGCAGAGGCTTTATGAGGAACTCGGCTGGGAGAGTCTCTATCAGAGAAGGTGGTACAGACGCTTATGCCACTTCTTCAATTTGAGAAAATCTGCATCTCCATCATATTTGTTTGAATTAATTCCTTCTGAGCGAGCAGTAACATACAATTTTAGGTCTTCACGCACTTATGATCAAAACTCCGGCCGGACAACTCGTTTTTCTAACACGTATTTCTCAAACACACTTTCTGAATGGAACTTGCTTGGTAATGAGATAACAAGTGCAAATTCGATTTCGGAGTTCAAACGTAAGCTGCTTGCTGTTATTAGACCCCCAAAGAAATTGACTTATAATTTACATGACATTGTAGGTGTAAGGAATCTAACAAAATTGCGCGTAAGGTTTAGTGCATTGAATGAACATAGATTTCGGCATAACTTTGACTGCCTGAGTCCAATTTGCGACTGCGGTTACGGGGAAGAGGAAAACGAGCATTTTCTCCTGCACTGCCCTTTGTTTGCAAATGAGCGAAAAGATCTCTTTGATCAGCTTGCTGAAATACCTGGATTGAATATATCAGGTCTTGATTCTGACGTTCTTTGTTCAACACTTTTGTTTGGTAGTTCTGACTTGAATGTTATTGAAAATAGAATAGTATTAGATGCAACAATTTCTTTCATAAACAGGACCGGACGATTTTAAGTTAGTGTACTCTTGCTCGTTCCATATGAAGTCAACAATTCACACAACTAAACGATATCTCATAGCTTGCTGGTGCTTGGAGCTCCAAGTTTCATTGAGGCTTTTAACATGATTTTTGTTACTGCGTTGACTTCATGTGGAGTGACCCTTCAGAGTGCTTGTGCGGCGGTTTTCGCTACATAGGCACTTATACTGCGGCGATCACACATTTGCCTTTATTTTTCTTTATTCTCCTTTATTTTATTAAGAAAGTTGTATTTTGTAGAATTGTTAGCACCATTCGCAGTGGGAACTCGATGACTTTATGTCTTTTCCCGCTGGGAATGGTGCAGTAAGTTGTATTAGTTGGTTTTAATGAATATATAAAAAAAAAAAATTTTATTGGAAATCCTTCTCACTTTTCGTAGATATACAGTCGAGAGATCACAATTAATGATTCTTATTTTTCTTACTTCTACTGTAACACTCTTACTCTTAAGGCTGATTTCCAGTCAGTGGAATTTTCCGAGCGGGCGGAATTTACACAATCAAAAGTCATTCAACCTTAAATTTCTATTCAATTGCAAAGCGACATTTTCTGTCGTAAACAAAAGAATTTCCGCCCGCTCGGAAAATTCCACTGACTGGAAACTGGCCTTTACTGTAACAGCTCGACCGCAACGATGACGTAGCCCGATCTCAAATTGTTTTCATAATCCGGATCACAGGGAAGCAAAGAAACTAAAACTAGGGTACTCGCTAGGGGATACGCCTGGACCCCTGTGGTTTTATGACTTTTAGTAACATGGAGATAGAGGATTCTAGTATTCATGATAGGCGAACTTGTAGAAATCGTTAAATTGGTAGGAAATCGGTGAAGTTGGTTGTTTTACCATAGAATGAAGGACAAAATGTACGACGACCGCTATGATTTTCATTTTAGTTCTTCATCCACTTGACATCATTTATTAAATCTATTTATTATTTGTATTTTTGTCATTGTTGGGAAGTCGAAGTATTTTGTTAATCAGGTGCTTCAAATGAAGATGACATTCATATCATTTAAGATATATCAAATATCACTCACGGTGATTTTGGTTTTGGAAACGATCACGCCTAATGACCATAGGCACGTTGTCGGCAAATTTTATGCTCACACCCCCCTTCCTCGACTACCTTCGCGACGGTCCTGTTTACCCTTTCGAAACCATATGCAAATCTTCATTTTGTCATAAGGAGCTTATGGATCCGCACTACTTTTCATAGATTACAAAGGGATTCCTGCGACCGAGTAGTGAAGCCACAATGGCCACAATAGTAAACAAATTAGACAGCAAAAGATGCCCTGAAACCTTGGTAGCCATCTCACGTGTTGTACATGCATAGAAGGGCTGTTAAGAAAAGACGTGCTTCGATATCGAAAGAAGAAGCATAAATCTGAAAATCTGCCGCCAACATTTCATTTATGCAATTTAGAAGCTGAGCGTTAAAGACTCTCAGTTAACACTGATCCTTTGCGGTAGTGTGGCAGAATATTCGACACACACAAATTCGAATATGGCTGCGCACTCATGGCGTTTCGTTGTCATCTAAGCGCGCAAAGGATCAGTGTTAACAAGGAGTCTTTTAAGTGTTTGAATTACACACAAGAATATTGTAAGTCTGATCGTGGACCATGATATGTGCTATCTTGTTCCATATAGGTTCACAATGCCTTGAGCAAGACGACGATAATGAGAATGACATTCAGATTAAGGAGGATTTGATTCAAAATGAGATGAAACCTTATAAGCTGCAGGAAAATGACATTGATGACAATGACATGAGCAATGATGATGATGATGATGATGCAGAAAATGAAGGAGATAATGTCATGAAACTCGAGGAGCAGGACACAGTTAAACAAGACGATGATGCCACTGAAGATGATAGAGGTAAGAATTCACCCGTTTTAAGATCATGATAGGATAGCTCCCGAACAACAGTCGTGTAAGTCATGAAACGTGAGCCTTGTATGGACAGCGTCAAGTGCAATCAGTGATCGAGTTTAGAATAAAATTCTGCACGGATCTGCACATGATCTGCACATGATCTGCACGGATCTGCCCCCTAGAGAAACAGCTTTCATTTTTAAGAAATAGCATATTTCCTCCCTTAGATGTCAATAAAGACGAGCTCTTTCGAGATGGAGAGGATGACACAAAGTCGTTTAAATCAAGACGACTTGTAAGCAACAATCGGCGTCGTTTATTTGTGAGGCCAAGTATGACGTGGAAAAGTAGACGACGGGGTGAGCATACAAGGTATAGACGCCGGAGATGGTGGGGAAAGAAGGATGGTAAGACAAGAGGACATGGTTTCTAAAACTCTCGTTGAAGATAAACTATTGTGCTTATAGATTAATTCTAATTATTAGGTTTGTTCGATTATGCAACAATAGTTGTGATATGTGCATTGTTGATAAATTTTGCCTTCGTGGAATATTGTATTTATCTTTTGCCACGACTCTCTTAAGGTTACAGTAAACGTTTGTAGCACAAGATTGGGTTTTCTCTCCCCAAAAGCCAAACTATTAGCGGAATCTAGTTAAACTATACACTTTCTATATTGCTACCTNTTACTTTAGTCTGGACGCACCTCTGGCTAGAGGAATCCCTATTTGCCACTACTCTCAAAACAATCTCGGGAAAGTGATTTTGAAGAGCCTGAACCCCAACCTCCATAACTAATTCAAATTACAGCAACAATTCCTGTGACAACAGCATCTTGCAAAAGATGCCATTGAACGACTGGACAATTTGATTCTGATAAGTAATGAAATAGACATTTCCTCGAATATTGAGCTACCAACACTGAATCATTTCGTAATAAAGCTAAGAAAGGTAATTTTTTAATTCGTACTTGATATGCTGGACTGTTTTTTGTTGAATATGAATTATTTTATTTTACTTCTAAAGATCTCTATTCGTTCCTTGGATTGATTTGCAATGATGAGTATCAATTTTTTATGCAAAGTTTACAAAACATTCCACCTATTTTGTATTAATTGCAGCCACGTTTATGAAACAAAATATAACTAAAAGGGCGTAGCCTTCATTCTCCGAGGGTCTGAAGGGCGTGGTCACTGAAAATTTTCTCAGACCCCCTCACTTTTCAAGTGCTGCGTACGCCCCTGCTTACGGCGCCGCTACCGCGGTAGAGCAACAGTCGCAGCCATGGTAGAGCTGCCGTAAGAAAGTTTTTCCATTAAAACTGAAAATGTCGCAGCACTGTCTCAGCACTGGTACAGGAGTGTCTCAGCACTGTCCCCACCACTTATGGCTGTATGAGAATTTAAAGTCTTCTGCCACTGAGTAAAGCTCGCTGATTGCCATAATAGAGGTCCATAGAAAACCAATAAAGGGAACAGCATCGAACGATGTTACCAGACAGGAATTTCCAGAAAGGAAGGAGGAAACACGTATTTGGGATTTGATCTGCAATTAGTGCAATATCTGCAAACAAGGCAATTGGTATGATTATTTTAATTGATTGTATTTTTTCATTCACTTTTACTTTGTAAACCAGACTGAAAACAAGCTTTGCTTAGTCCTGTTATTTGCGCTAAAAAGGCCGACAACAAAGACATGACACGTGCAAGGTATGCCGGTTGCAATGGGCCCTTTAAAGATATACATACACATACAAAAGGGCATGACGTACAGCCAACTTGTAATGCATCAGAGGTGAAAATATCGATGCAAACTCGGTTATACGCTCATTCAGCTGTTCACTGTTGGGACATCAAGACATAGATCAAAACGATGAAGCTGCTGTTCAAGTTGATATCAATGTTCGCTGTCTTTGTACTGCTTCTTTCAGGTTTGTGGAATAACTTGGATTCATTTATGAATTCTCTACCTATGATGTAATAATTTCTATCTGAACTTTTCAATCAGTTACTGTAAAGTAAATGTACCGAGATACACTCATTTTTATTATAAGAAACAGCATATAAGAACATTAGGCTCAGCTCATTAGGTAATGCCATGTATAATTTCTTAACTTATATTTTCCCAGTACTGGAGATTCTTAATTTTTTGGGGATCTGAGAGTTAAGTTTCTTATAAGCGGTTTCTTATAAAAAAATATGTGTATACAATTTACTGCTTCAATATAGGTTCAAAATGCGCGGAAAAGAATGGGGATGATGAAAAAGATATTCAGATTCAAAATGAGATGAAAGCTTCAGAGATGCAGGACAATGGCATTGAAAACACTGACAACAGCCATGATGATTATGATGATGATGCACAAAATGCAGGAGAAGATCTTCTTGAGCTCGATGATATGGAGATCAGAGGTGAGAATATAGACTTATTACACGAGTCCTTGTTTTCGCTCCATCCCCCCTAACCATACCCCATAATACCCATTCAGCTTCAACTAAGGACTCATAATCAAACATACATTTAATTGCGAGTCTAATTTTTAGTGGAATGACTGTAACAATAAATAACAATTCAATTCAATGGAGCAAAACTTAGACTCATATCATCAGTCTAGTGAGAATACACCATTCTTATTGATGAGGACAAAGATGGGAAACAATGCAAGCAACCAAGGTCTATGACATATTTCAAATATTTTGCCCTCCATGTCAATAGACCTTTTTAGCTATTCTACGAACGAGTCTGGATCGAGGGATATTTTTATACATTTTGCAGAAATCTGAAATTTTCGAATGTGCACAACGGCGAGTCTCTAACAGTAAACCCCCTTTGAGTTACCAAAATCTCCTAACCCTTGCAAGAATCCAGTTCCACTCGCTAAGCTCTTTCGAATGATACCTAGTTTGCAGTATTGTGTAATAACATGGCAGTTTTATGGCCAAAAACATTTTCGATCCATAAAATTTTTGGGAGTACTGTAGATTTAACGATTGAATCAAATAAGGTGACAAAAGCAACAACAACAGCCGTTATTGCCTAAAGTATGACCCAAACAGCAGTTCTGCTGAACTATTTGCGTTATTTTCTATTAGGTCCAATGTCTAAAGAAGAATCCAACAATCCATCAAGTTATTTTAGAAGACGTTATACTCCGAGCAGGAGTCGAAAGCCCGAGAAAACACGAAGACGTCGTAGATGGGACTGGAAGAAGTAGAAGGATGCAAGGTCATAGAGCTGTGATATCTTGAGGACAAGCTATTGATTTGAAAACGTTCTTAAATCATGTTACTCATTTAATGCCATGTATAATCTCGTAGATGCATTACACTCTTTATTATGCGAAACTAGGGAGAGACTTTAGTGCTCAAAGGCTTTTAGAATTGTACACTCATTTCTATGAGAAACCGCTTATAAGAAGTTGTAGGCTGTGTTTTTAAAACTTAAGAAACTTTCCTACTAAGAAACTTTTGCAATTAACAGCTTTAATTTCCAAAGAAGTTAAAAATGTTTTTACGCTACTATGCAATAAGCTTGTTCCTGGGAAGTATTTTGGACAACAATTATTTCTACATTTAGAACACCAAAAACACTCGTAAGAAACTTTCAGCAGGAAAACACTTTCAAGTTTAAAAAACCTAAGAACCCACACTGGAACTGGAACTGGAACTGAATTTCTTACTAAAAACAAGTTAATTGACTTTCTGAAAGGTTCAAGTTTCTTGATAAGAACTCACTTAACTTAAAAGCACTTGTTGCATATGCAGTTTACAATGGCGTTAAAAACGTGTGTGAATTTGAACGAAAAATTTCTTGTGTTAAGAACGAAATGAATTTGTGGTNTGGCATTGAAAACACTGACAACAGCCATGATGATTATGATGATGATGCACAAAATGCAGGAGAAGATCTTCTTGAGCTCGATGATATGGAGATCAGAGGTGAGAATATAGACTTATTACACGAGTCCTTGTTTTCGCTCCATCCCCCCTAACCATACCCCATTATACCCATTCAGCTTCAACTAAGGACTCATAATCAAACATACATTTAATTGCGAGTCTAATTTTTAGTGGAATGACTGTAACAATAAATAACAATTCAATTCAATGGAGCAAAACTTAGACTCATATCATCAGTCTAGTGAGAATACACCATTCTTATTGATGAGGACAAAGATGGGAAACAATGCAAGCAACCAAGGTCTATGACATATTTCAAATATTTTGCCCTCCATGTCAATAGACCTTTTTAGCTATTCTACGAACGAGTCTGGATCGAGGGATATTTTTATACATTTTGCAGAAATCTGAAATTTTCGAATGTGCACAACGGCAAGTCTCTAACAGTAAACCCCCTTTGAGTTACCAAAATCTCCTAACCCTTGCAAGAATCCAGTTCCACTCGCTAAGCTCTTTCGAATGATACCTAGTTTGCAGTATTGTGTAATAACATGGCAGTTTTATGGCCAAAAACATTTTCGATCCATAAAATTTTTGGGAGTACTGTAGATTTAACGATTGAATCAAATAAGGCGACAAAAGCAACAACAACAGCCGTTATTGCCTAAAGTATGACCCAAACAGCAGTTCTGCTGAACTATTTGCGTTATTTTCTATTAGGTCCAATGTCTAAAGAAGAATCCAACAATCCATCAAGTTATTTTAGAAGACGTTATACTCCGAGCAGGAGTCGAAAGCCCGAGAAAACACGAAGACGTCGTAGATGGGACTGGAAGAAGTAGAAGGATGCAAGGTCATAGAGCTGTGATATCTTGAGGACAAGCTATTGATTTGAAAACGTTCTTAAATCATGTTACTCATTTAATGCCATGTATAATCTCGTAGATGCATTACACTCTTTATTATGCGAAACTAGGGAGAGACTTTAGTGCTCAAAGGCTTTTAGAATTGTACACTCATTTCTATGAGAAACCGCTTATAAGAAGTTGTAGGCTGTGTTTTTAAAACTTAAGAAACTTTCCTACTAAGAAACTTTTGCAATTAACAGCTTTAATTTCCAAAGAAGTTAAAAATGTTTTTACGCTACTATGCAATAAGCTTGTTCCTGGGAAGTATTTTGGACAACAATTATTTCTACATTTAGAACACCAAAAACACTCGTAAGAAACTTTCAGCAGGAAAACACTTTCAAGTTTAAAAAACCTAAGAACCCACACTGGAACTGGAACTGGAACTGAATTTCTTACTAAAAACAAGTTAATTGACTTTCTGAAAGGTTCAAGTTTCTTGATAAGAACTCACTTAACTTAAAAGCACTTGTTGCATATGCAGTTTACAATGGCGTTAAAAACGTGTGTGAATTTGAACGAAAAATTTCTTGTGTTAAGAACGAAATGAATTTGTTGGTATTTCCTCTGAATTGAAATCCCACTACTGAGTCTCTTTACTTTTGCAAGATCACTGCACTTCTTATTGATTAGTGATATAACCTTTTTTAGCTTTCAATGATTCATATTTATGAATTATGCCTGAAGCAAAGCAAGTCAAGTGTTGCATTTGACTTGAGTTCCATTTGAGTTATTTCTGAGTAAAAATTCTTGACCCTCACTCAGGCCGACAGGAATAAATCAAATCATAGATGCTTTGTTTAGGCATGTCAATTTCCAGGAGAAGCCAAATTTTGCCGAATTTTGGGTGCTGTGTTGAGACCTTTGTCCCAAGTGCTTCTGAAATCCCACCCAGTTTTTGTATTTTGTAATTGTGAAATACATTTGCCGGATCCCACCCAGCTTCGAGCAATGGTTTCAATATTGTCCATGAAATTACCAAAAAAGCCAAAAAACCTTAGAAGAAATTTCGAAACGTCGGCTCCAATTTTTTGTCCATGGATTTGAAGGAATAAGCGAAACAAAATTTAAATTGTGACGATTTCAGCTTTGTCTTGCCATTGAGCAGGAATAACCAGTGCTGACAACGCCAAAACAACCAGTTTTGGGGACAAACCTTCCCAAATGATCAGTTATCCAATGACATACGGGGAAAAACCAAACTCACTGAAAGCAAAATAACCCGCCTTTTTTTGGGGACAGAGCTGGCCCAAAGATCAGCGAAAAAAGCCAAACTTTGGGACAGACCTATTGCCTTCTCGCGAAAAAAGAAAGTTTTTAGGCAATTTTCCACTCGAAGGACACAAAAAACATCGTGGAAGTTGTTAGGTAAAATTCACTTAGCTTCAAAGCAGCCCATCCCAAACACGGAAACCAATCCCATTGCAGGCGACTCCCTCAGATCAAAGGTTCCGTCAGCAGGGTAACTGACAAAAGACGTCAAATCGGTCAAATGCAGAGGCGATATCTGTGCATTAAAGCACAATGCTTATTAGAGAATCCAATTTCCGAAAACCAGGAAATTAGCTCGCATTCTGCAGATTTTGGAGCTGCCCAACAACGGCTTACAGTAAGATTCGCCTGAGGCCATATCGCCAAGCCCTTTGTTCCATCAGAACAGGAGATTTAGAACTTATAAACTCGGCGGGGGTACTTGGTAAAACATCATCTCTTCACTGGCTCCTCCGTGTCTTTGCACCAGGGCCGTAGGAAGCATCTTAAACTTGGAGGGGCACGACACTTCAAGGGCACTTTTTTCCTTAAGTTAGAGGGGCATTTCCTCAAACAAAAAGGGCAATTTCTCATTTATTGCAAAATCTTGGGGGGGGGGCACGTGCCCCCAGTGCCCCCGGTTCCTACGTCTCTGCTTTGCACGTTAAACACGATCGTAACGCCGATCCCCATTACACTACATGTCATGACCCGGAAGTGAACATTGGAGAGGTGACAATGTGGAGAGATCACCATGTGACGAATGTATTATGCAAATCCACAGTAATCTGCGATTTCCGGGTTACACAGTTGCAACTGTGTTCTTTGTACAATTGGACGGTACAATACAAGCAAAACTTTCCGTGATTCAGTAACACACACATTTATCGAGACAGGCAGAAATGATGAATTGCACTCCGCTTTTGCTGTTTGGTCTTCTCCCCGGGCCTGGCAGCACCCAAGAATTTAGACGGGGCCGTTAGGCGTCCCAGTTGTGGGTCTTTTTTGAGAATCTCTCCCCATTCTTGGGTATCAATATTTCCTCTCCAAAGTTTCCCCACTTTTGGGTATTGATTTGGCTGTGAAAGTCATTTTCTTAATTATCATAATTATTAATGCCTTAGCAGCATTACCTTGTAAACAAATCCCTACCTTCCTGAGATAATACCTACACTTATACAGTACACACACCTTGTGCACATTAACATGACAAGAATTCTTAAGAATTTTCAAGAATTCTCCACATTCTGAGAAGAATTCTTGACTCATATGAAAGACTGTAAATTTTTTGAACAAGAATTCTTAAGAAAGTAAAATTTTCTCTTGAATTCTTAGGCAGTAAAATCATGTTAACATNAGTTATACTTCACCAGGCTGATAATCTAAGTTTATCTGCCAGATAAACCGAGTTTATCAGCCTGGTGAAGCATAACTCTGATTATCACGTGATAATTGGAATTAAAGCCAGATAAACTAGGTTTATCTGTGTATGGCACGCGAGAATCACAAGTTTCTGATCAACCAAGATTATCAGCAGATAATCGCAATTAGTTCAGATAAACCTAGTTTATCAGTAGATAAACCTAGTTTATCAGTAGATAAACCAGGTTTATCTGTGATAATCCTAGTTTATCAGAAACTTGTGATTCTCGCGTGCCATAGGAGGTTCCTCAAATTCACGTTGTATTTAAAGGGAATCGAAGCATATAAAAGCCTTTGATAAAAATAGCAGTGCAAAGACAATAGGCCGTGACACGTGCCGAACCATATTTGGGTGATTGATCTACGTCAACAGAGGTTGGTATCAAAGAGGTTGGTACAGGGCCGTAGGAAGCATCTTAAACTTGGGGGGGGGGCACGACACTTCAAGGGCACTTTTTTCATTAAGCTAAATGGGGCACTTCCAGAAACAAAAAAGGGCACTCTTTTGTTTATTGCAAAATCTTGGGGGGGGCACGTGCCCCCAGTGCCCCCCGGTTCCTACGTCTCTGGGTTGGTATCAAAAAAGCATCGGAGCTACTCAGAGTAAGGCTTGAAATGAAAGATATAGGGAAAAATCAAGGGAAAGAAAGAGCATGCGCAGGATGCAGCAATGAAAAGGAAAGTACAGAACATATAATGCGGTGTCAAGCGACAAATGAGATGATGGGAATGAAAGGAAATATTATGTGGATAAATGGAAAAACAGAGGAACTAAGGAAAATAACAAAATACATAAACAAATATACAGAAAAAAGGACAGAAAAGAGCATAAAATAGGAAAAGTAATGACAAAGTTAAAAAAAACAAAAAAAGAGGCTATGCTTTGCCGGTTACGGCAAAGAGGGCGCCGTGCAGATTCAAATTCAAAGATTCAACAGAAAATACTGATATCTGATAGGCTAGAATTTGACCGCAAGTGGCTTGAGCCACTTTTATATGCTTAGATTCCCGTTAAGGCTGGTTGCCATTAAATCGTAGCGCGATCGTAAGGAATCGGCGATAGTCTGCAATCGTCTGCGTTGTGTTCCCGATTTAATGGAAACACTTGCTTACGATCCTTACGACTGTCGACGATCGTGGATCGTAAACTGATCGCTACGACTGTCTCGATCTGGGAAAATGTTAATGGAAACGCACATTGCAGACGATCGGCGATCGTCGCAGACATCCTTTTGTTTAAGAACAATAACATGGATCAAATTGCCCAATTAGATTTGAGCTTCCTTGTTGAAGCGCCTTCCTTGGGGTTTGAAAACATTCTGTGATTGCTCCGTTGCAGACGGTCGCAGACTTATGGAAACACTATGCTTATGATCGAAGATGGAAGCACAGGGGGTCCAGGCGTATCCACTAGCGAGTTCCCTAGTTTTCGTTTCTTTGCTTCCCTGTGATCCGGATTATGAAAAAAAAAACACCTGTGTAATTCGAGATCGGGTTACGTCATCGTTGCGGTCGAGCTGTTGTTGCTTTTACTGTAACCCGATTTCGAATTACACAGATGTTGTTTTCATAATCTGGATCACAGGGAAGCAAAGAAAGGAAAACCAGGGAACTCGCTAGGGGATACGCCTGGACCCCCTGTGATGGAAGATGGAAGAAGAGATCGCCGACGATCGCAGACTGTCGCCGATCCCCTTAAGATTTAATGGAAACCAGCCGTTATTGGTGGGATGGGGGATCTTCTGTTCATTCGTGAATATGAAACCACGCCTCTGTTTATACATTAGTCATTCTATCTAGAAGAAACTCGGCTCTGTCTTTGTAGTAGGGTTTCACGTAGGCCCAATTCTTATAGTAAAAGTTTCTTGTAGAGTTTCCTAATTTTTCATAAAACTGAATTTTAGATTTGTCAAAAGTAATCGAGGACCGCTTTTTGGAACAAGATTTAAAAGAAAGAACCAAATCATGAACAAATATTTCGCTTTTAGTATTATTTGGGTTGGCGATACAATATCTGTTTAAAACACTTTGTAACTCATAACTAAAAATCGAATTGACCTCTGCTTGCTTCTAGTCCGCTTCTAGTACAGTTTCATAATCTTCTGGAAGAGGCTACTACAGTTTCTTATAAGAGGTTTCTTATAAAAAAATTAGTGTACTGGCAATAAAGTACAACAAACAATTGATGTATGCATCAGATTTCTCGATAGATAAAGGAGTTCTTAAGGGAGCGGTCATTTTTAATCATGGGTACCGGGGCGGAGGATTTTCGACAGGGGTATGAAACTTTTTTCCATTATTGTGTGGGGGTACGAAAATATCAAGAGAAATTTTTATGGGGTACGAAACTATTTTGCTTGAAAAAAAATTATATGAAGTCATCAATCAACATTTAAAAGAAACATTAACAGTATTGAGGACTATGTACACAGCATACGTTCACAACAATTTTTTTCAAACACTGTTAATTTTTCTTTGTGAAAAATGATGTGACTGAGATTTGTTTGCTGTCACTAAATTCTTTCNCAAATATTTCGCTTTTAGTATTATTTGGGTTGGCGATACAATATCTGTTTAAAACACTTTGTAACTCATAACTAAAAATCGAATTGACCTCTGCTTGCTTCTAGTCCGCTTCTAGTACAGTTTCATAATCTTCTGGAAGAGGCTACTACAGTTTCTTATAAGAGGTTTCTTATAAAAAAATTAGTGTACTGGCAATAAAGTACAACAAACAATTGATGTATGCATCAGATTTCTCGATAGATAAAGGAGTTCTTAAGGGAGCGGTCATTTTTAATCATGGGTACCGGGGCGGAGGATTTTCGACAGGGGTATGAAACTTTTTTCCATTATTGTGTGGGGGTACGAAAATATCAAGAGAAATTTTTATGGGGTACGAAACTATTTTGCTTGAAAAAAAATTATATGAAGTCATCAATCAACATTTAAAAGAAACATTAACAGTATTGAGGACTATGTACACAGCATACGTTCACAACAATTTTTTTCAAACACTGTTAATTTTTCTTTGTGAAAAATGATGTGACTGAGATTTGTTTGCTGTCACTAAATTCTTTCTGCATCTTGCTTTGTTTTTCTTTGCAGTCATGTCACTTGTTTTCAAGAGATGTTCTTCCATTCTCTCAACTGCTTTTTCAGCTTCTAAAATGCTGCCATCAAAATCTACAATTACACCATTCTCAATCAGCAATTTCAGGCCATTCAAATGTAATTTAGGCAATAACTTGTTGAAACCATCTTCAATCAAGTCATGTTTCTAAATAGATTTGCTGACCATTTCAGAGAAGTCCACTTTGCAAGTAAGGCCAAGACAAGCTGATGCACTTTTCAGGCATCGCGGCTTCAGTTCTTCCTCTGATTTGCTTTTATTTTCCTGCTTCTTTTTTCTATACAATTTTGTCTATATATTTTATACACAAAGAGTTCTGGATGGGGTACCAAACCATTTTACTGAAAGATGGTGGGGTACAAAAACTTTTCCTATATTCAAGATGGGGTATCAAATTGTTTTCAATTATGTGAAATTATCCTCCGCCCTGGTACCCAGGATTAAAAATGACCGCTCCCTAACTACTGTTTTTTCAGCACTTGAGTTTCTCAACTTTTGGTTATCTGAGAGTTGAGTTTCTTATAAAGCATTTCTGATAAGAAATGAAAATACGTGTTAGTAATGGAAGTATACTTGCACACACTTCAAAGAACTTTTATAACTATGCTCAATTGATTCATTTACTTGCCCATTTATTCATCCATCCATCCATCCATCCATCCATCCATCCATCCATCCATCCATCCATCCATCCATCCATCCATCCATCCATCCATCCATCCATCCATCCATCCATCCATCCATACATTCATCCATCCATCCATCCATCCATCCATCCATCCATCCATCCATCCATCCATCCATCCATCCATTCATCCATCCATCCATCCATCCATCCATCCATCCATCCATCCATCCATCCATCCATCCATCCATCCATCCATCCATCCATCCATCCATCCATCCATCCATCCATCCATCCATCCATCCATCCATCCATCTATCCATGTTCATTCATTTATTCATCTAGTCATTCATTATTATCAATAAAAATATAGATCCAGTGTCTTCAGAAGAGCAAGTTGATGATTATGATGATGATTATGATGCGTATGATGTTGGAGAAGACCCCGATGAAGATGACGTCACAACTAAAAGAAGCATACCTGATGACGATGATGATGATGATGACGTAGAGATGGAATCTCTTGATAAGCTTGAGAGAGGTACTGTTGACATCTTAATTAGACTTATTACCTTAGTCTTTTTTCCTCTGCGTTATTTGATTTGAAGATGTCGCTCCAGTCAAAATCACTCGCAATAGTTTACATAATTTTGATGTAGAATACTGTGCAGCCTAATTTGCGGAGTTTTTCTTACAACTATAACACACGCCAATAGGCCTTCAAAATCTGGTTTCAAATGTTTGAACAATTAAAACGAACCGTTAGCACAAAGCATACTGTTTCGCTACAGAGTAGAGCGAGGGCGCCTACCTTGGTTTATTCCGGTTTATTCGCAGTTCTGTTTTCGTGACATAGTACACAGAGCAATTGCTGTCCTGATGTCCTTAATCCGAATCGGACGACGTAAGATGGCGTAAGAATATTTGTGTGGTTTCAAATTCAGGTGTTGATGTACTATGATATCAACTGTTATAAGAGATGACCACAGGAAACCAGACAGCGTGATTTTGAATATCACCGTAAGTAAATAAAATATTCTACACGGATTAACAGGACAGCAATTGCTCCGTGTACTATGTCACCAAACAGCACTGTGAATAAAACCAATTCATACAAGGTAGGCGCCCTTGAGTAGAGCAAGGCTCATCATATTCCTAGATACGGTGAAAACAAATAGGTTGCTATGTGAATGGAAACGCACTAAAACATGATCAAAAATTTCATAATCATGGATATGGTTGCTTCGCAGTCGTTTAGTATCTTCTTCGACATTTTTCGCAAAGCAACTACGTTAGTTTCCTGCTTTAGGCCTATTGCAAATTGTCACAAAAATTGAATTAAATTGCCTCATTTTCACAAAAGAAATTCGCTGCTATAGTTACCTCGCTCTGCTCGAGCTTGCAAAATCAATCCACTTGGAAGTTGAACAGGTTTCTACTTTTCAGCAACGTCACTTTTCCGCAAGCCAATCAGATGGCTTGTAAATAACGCTACACGTGGAATGTTCCCCTGATAGAAATTATAGTCTGTCTCAAATTAGATGTCACGTGAAAATGTCCGCGAAATACATCAATTGAGGTGTTTTGCACGAGTGATTTCGCGTTATCGTAAATCTTACGCGACATCAATTTGAGACAGACTTTAGGCTTTATATTGGACTTGCCAAAGTTGTCTTGAAAGAAAGAAACCAATTCTTTCTTACAAGACGACTTGTAGCCTGCGTCGCAGACCGAATTTGGTCTGCGACGCAGGCTAAACGACTTGGGCAAGTCCAGCTTTATATTAGTTCATTCGGTCAGCATTTGCAAATTCTAATTTCAACTTGTCTTATTTACAGATGCTTCAGCAGTAGCAGGTCGTCGTCGTCGCGTGTACCATGGTGGTAGAGGTAACCGAGGAGATCGAAGAAGATGGTGGGGGAAGAAGTGAGATAGCTCAAACCCAATAACAACAATAACAACAGCAACAGTAACAACAATAACAACACAATTATGCACTATGCATTATTATGCACTATTATGCACTATTATGCACTATTATGCACTATGCACTATTATGCACTATTATGTTGCATAAAGTTGTCTTATAGAAAGACATCTATTCAGTATGAATTTACAATACTAATCTACAAACATTTTATTGCTTAGGAACGTCGTCTGAATTCCGAATAAACAGCGGAATTTCACTCTCATTTCTCCTTTATATCCATTTTTAATTCCAAGTGACAGCATGCTCTTGATTAAATCTGGGATGATGATGATCATCACTGTTCTTTGTCCAACAAGGCGATTATCGCGATTAGCACCAACTACCATTGCTTTACAACTATACATATTGCTCATCGCCATGATATGTTATCGCCATTGATTTAGTTGATAATGATAATCGCACAGTGAAACCAGGTTTAAAGCTCCTTGCTGACCCTCACAGCATGTCTTAAATTTAGAACGTTTTCTTCATAACGATTACAGAAAAGGTATGGAAATAGTATAGTACTATGGGGATGGCTCAGTGGTAGCACACTTGACTAGACTCACTACATAGTCCCAGTTATCGCAACAACAAAAACACTCTTTTACACTTTTTATTGAATTGAATTGTTTGCTTAAACTGTTCGTTTGAGTTTGAGCGTCCATCAGGCTATCAATAGTGATAACTGCGACTATGTAATCAGTCCAGCATTTGACTACCAATCTGATCGTTTGGTGGTTCAAGTCCCCACCCTGTCAAATTTGCTACGTAGAGTGAGGAGAGTCGCCAACTCTCTGTAATTCCAGGCTAAAAGAATGATAAGATGTGGTCACATCGAGAGGAAGGACTAGGACAATGCCTCGATAAGCTTAGCTTCTCAGTGTGCTAAAAATACCTTTGGATGCTAGATAGAAATAAAGAGAAATGCCACTAAAAGTACTGTACAACGTAAAATGAACTGTCCACTTGCTTATATTACAACTATGCCCTTTTTATTTCCCAATTGATATGGAATGAATATTATCTTAAGTTAAAGGTCCCCCAAGGGCTGAAATATCCCATTACTAGATGTCCTGATGTTCAAGCTATGGCTACCATTATCGTTGTTGTGCAGAAGGGCATTTCCACTGTCGTTTACTATCGTTGTATGACAACTAGCTGTAAACATTTTAGGTTTTTGTTGTTGGGGCTTAACCGCCTTATACCCCATACCAGGTAGTGAATTAATGATAAACAAAGGAAATGAAGCAGCCACAACTGTGTCTTATTAAACTGGTTACGACAAGAGCTTAATCAAGTTTGATCTGAGTAAAAATGTGCCAGTTGTCAGTTGTACTGACACAAATTATTTCCCAATCATCGTCAGCTGCTCAGTCAAGGTCAAGACTACACAGAAAGAAAGAAGATGGGTCGATCGGTGATTCTACTGTTTGCAGTTATCTCAATAACTTTCATCATTGGTGAGTTTTATCCTTGTAACATTAACCCCACAAGAGAGTCTTGAAGGGGTAAATGGAATCTGGGATTTGCTTGAAAGAAAGTTCTGGCAGTGGGATTTTGTGCTGGGAGTGGGACTGGGGTTTTATGAGCTGTGACTCCAAGCATAGGCATCAAATCTTTAAAAACATTGCACGATTGGTTAATGCATCTTTCGTTTAATTTGATGGCTTGAAAGGAACTTCAGGTACTTTGCTATAAATGTTCATTGGCACTCTTTGATATCATGATTATTTTCAGAATTACAGCGTCTTCTATGTTTCAAACAGTTTTCCGGTTGTGACGTCATCAAATTGCTGAATCGTGAACTAGAAAAGCTATAGACTTCTGCTAACCGCCATATTATAGACCTTCATAAACCATGGTTTTCTTTAAGATTTTTCCACTTTTCCTCTAACAATTTAGGATTTACGATGATTTTAATTTTTTTCATGACTTTTCGTGAAGTCTTTCAATAAAAAGAAAAACGCAATAATTCTGAAAAAATCAATATTGAAAAATTGAAGAAGTGTATGCGGGCCCCCACTTTGTGCCAGGCCTCTAAGCAGTTGCCCCCTTGCCCTCTTTCAGTGGGCCTGACTCTAAATAATAATTTTTATCCAATAAGCTCGACTACACGCTAAATTTTTCAAACGTCTAACAAATTTTCTGACTCACACGGTATTACAAATCAATTCCTCCATTCATCTATTCATTTATTTATTCATTCAGCCGTCACCAGTGATCATCCATCTCAAGTTTCTTCACAAGAACAATTTGATGATGATTATGATGATGACGATTCTGAGGTCAAACATGGCGCTGAAGATGAAATGGAGAGCAACCTTAGCGATGACGAAATTTTACGGGATGTTAAAGTCTTTGAAAAGATGAAGAAAGGTATTTATCACAAGAAATTAAGAATTTGACAAAAACTAAAAGTTTCTCAAAATTCTTAAATTTGAGTACAAAAGTTTCTTAAGAGTTTCTTGGAGGTTTCCAGTTCCCATGCAGCAACGAATTTTATTTCTACACGATACTCAGTGATACCGAGTAATATTAATACTTGAAAAAATTACAAGAAAGAAGTGAAAGTATGGTTTGGATTTCCTTAATTAGAAAATGAAAAAATTCTCTTGAATAATTAATAATTTTCTCCTGTACTCAATTTTCTTAACTGCTAGTGATCTGAGAGTTTGGTTTCTTACAAACGACTTTCTTGCAATAAAATACGTCAATACCAGTTGAGTCGATAAAAATGTGGGGCGTTGGCCAATAGACAATAACGCTAAAGATGGCGGCCGCGCAAAGCATGCTGGTAAAAAGCTCCCTGACGACCACCTAACAACATAAAAATTCTGGTCTGCCGTTTCGACTAGCTAGTTGTGATAAAGTTCGAATCAAAACTTGCTTTCGAAAGGTTTCCTTTCGAACCATGCTGTATTCGAATTCAAGGTCGATTCGAATTCAAGCTAGCAAGTCGAAACGGCAGACCGAAATGCGTACGTCGTTAGGTGGTCGTCAGGGAGCTTTTTACCAGCAAGCTTTGCAGCAAAACACAACAGAGTCATTGGAGCCGCCATCTTTAGCGTTATTGTCTATTAGTGGAGCTGCGATAAATTTAAGTGTTTGTTAAATTCTCTCTGTATAAGCGAAATAAATCGGTCTCACCGTTCATAGAAATGAGCGATTTTACTCTTGCGCAAGAGTAATGAAATAGGCCTAGAAATATAATCGATACATCCCTCGGTTTGCATATCAGAAATATTTTGTACACTAACAATTTGTACTTGAATTACAATAAAGTCGTTTGTATTTGTTCTTCGTTAAGTCAACATTGTTTTGAACGTGCGCTTTTTCCTTAGCAGGCGGATCAGCTGGCCTTACAGACTTACGACCTACGTACATCGCCTCACCTGGCCACACGTATTCGTAAACTTCCATACTTTTGTTTTTTAGAAGCACAAAATCTTTAGGATGTCTGACAAAAATTAACCAGTTGAAAAGATCACCATAAGGTGAACAGCACCCAAGTATTTCGAAATAAATATTTTGGATTGCTTCTCATTTACGCTCTACCGCGAGAGATTATTAACTTTCTTTGTCGTGTCGCTCATAGATCCCATAACTCGCCGTCGCATGGATGATAGACGGCGCAGAGGAAGTTATCGCAGAAGGTGGGGGAAAAAGAAGTGAGAGCAGCGACGAAATTTCACAAAGAAAAACAATGCACGATGCACATTTAGAGTTACCTAAGTCTCTTGGTAAATATTGCTCAAATGGGACTCGTAATTAAAAAGTGTAAGAGTTTGATCGAATTTGCGCATTCATCAATCGAATCACTGCAAACGCTCCTCCACAGCGTCTTTTTATTTTATCATACTCATTTTTCATATTTTACTTTACCCCCGTACGGTTTTACTCTTACCATTAATATTCGAAAAAGATTATTATCGCGTATGCATTTCAACTCATCAATGAAAGTAGAAAGACGCTGCGGAGGAGCTCGCTTTTTACCAACTCAGTTCACAATGACAAAACGTTATAAGAATTTCCAATAAATTGAGGATAAAATGTCCATGAGTTACCATAAGGGTCCTTTGATTTATGAGTAATAATTATTTTCCTGTCATTGTAGTTTTCAACGATAATTATTGCGTTGCACAGTTTTCCTTGAATTAATTTGTCTTCTTTTTCTTCTTGATATCAATTTTCTTTTTTATAACTTTTACCTGAATTTCCTACATATATCTATTGCGGAGTTGTAACAGAGGACCCCAGAGGACTCCAAGGAGTAACCATCGAAAGGTGACAACTTTGTAAGTAAACATCAGCTTTCATGACTTGGCCATTCCACTCTCCATGGAAGAATTTTGGCTATCTTAATAACATGGAATGTGGAATACTGGAATGGGATAGAATACTGATGACATGGAATACTGGAATATATATTCGATGGATTATGTCACGGATATATTCCACATAACTCACGGATATATTCCAGTATTCCATTCTATTCCAGTATTCTCTTCCATTCCAGTATTCCACATTCCGTGTTTTCAAGATAGCCAAGAATTTTTGATGCAGCCAACGAGCAGGGATACAATTAGCCTGCGTCACAGACCATAGTTATAACTCCCTTTGGTTATGGTCTGTGATGCAGGCTAGGATACAATGCTCTATTGCAATTAAACAACAACAAAATTCAAAATAGATTAAAACAATTCCAAAGGTAGATTAGACTTGCCCCAAGTCTATTTCATGAAGTCCTTCTGACCGATCCCTTTCCCATAGTTCCAACGGAATGGCGGATCCGGGAACTATGGGAAAGGGATCGGTCGGAAGGACTTCATGAATAGACTTGGGGCAAGTCTAAAGGTAGATTAACAGAGCGGTCTTCAAATGGCATTCCTTCCTAACATAACAAACAACATGCAACCACAACTTGGATTTAGCCAATAAGAGCACTGCTGAATGATTTCCGATTGTCAAACAAAGACGTAGTTTCGACACTCAGTTAAGAAAAAAAACCGAACAAGAAAGATAGCAACTACCACACACAGATTGGCCTTTATGGCCAGATTTTGCGATTTTGGCCTTTTTTTAATATCGTTTGGGCTGAAAACATTTTGTTTGGCCTATCTCTTACTTCTGGCCTTTTCTGGCCTTTCTTTAAGAATAAATAATCAGAAACAATAAAATCGCATTTTATCCCCACAAAAATGATTATTCCATCAACATTCAATGTCATTTCTAGCTTTATTTTGAACTTTGAAGCAACTATGATGATGATGATGATGATGATGATGATGATGATGATGATGATGATGATGATGATGATGATGATGGTGGTGGTGATGCTGATGATGTCACGACGCGGAAATCGTGTGAACGAAGCGAAACTGGAACTGGGAAAATTACATTATAATATTGCCTTGGAAGCACAACATGATCGAATTCCCAGCATAGCATTCTATGTTTAGGCCCATCGAATTTCCAACATATTTTATCTTGCCAGCATACATAACATAAACCATAGACAATAGAAACCATAGTCTATATATAGACTATGACGAAACCAAACTGGAACTGGCAAGGTTGAGGAATTATGACCTAAAGCCCAATCTCCATTAAAGCGAATCGCTGGCGATCGCTGAAAAGTTCAACCAAGTTGAACTACTGGGCGAACCGCGGCGACCAGCATATGGACTGCGCATGCTCACAAGGCGTCGATCGCTGGCGATCGCTGCGATTCGCTTTAATGGAGATTGGGCTTAAAATGGGGTATGGTGTACGGGTGGTGTGCTAACTTGGATGCAATTTGAAAGGTTTCTATGCAATTTAAGACCATTTCAAAAGCTTAGTTTACATAACAATACGTTACTCATACTCTCAAATGCCTTATTGAAAAACTCACAAAAGCTCAGAGGCGATTTGTACAGCTTTCTGTGCTTAGGTTAGGACAGAAAAGAGAGAAAGATCAGCTCCTCCGTTCAAACTTTTCAATTTAACAATCATGCATTCCAACGCAAGTAAAAGCCCCCTGGAATTTCGGCATGCCATTTTCTGCAAATCATTTCTTGATTTTCAATAACTCCTTCTCTCAAATAGTTCATGGCAACAGATAACTATTTTTGCTGAGAAAAAGCTGCATTCTGAAGGAAAGCTGCACATACCGAGCAACGAACTTGAGTTCAAACTTTTCTGACGTGCAATTTCAGTTTTCAGGCGAAATCCCCTTCCTCGTTCGATATCCAAGCGAAGGAGTGACAACCGGCTATAAATCAATCATGAAGGCAACGTTGTATTTGATGCTGTTCTCGGCATTTTTCCTCTATGCCTACGGTAAGTATTTAAATTTTATGATTTTATGTAACTTGTTCTTTCAACGCTATACTGGGTGTGGCAAAAAAATGTATCCACCCACTGGTTGAAAAATCATGTTGCAAAAACTATTAGAACTGCTTCATAAAATTCGTAAAATTCCGTCTCAATCGAACTTCAACTTGATTTTTCATAGTTTTCTTTGTTAATCTTAAAATTAAGTTTAAGCCTCAGACAGGAAACGGAAATTGAATTTTTCAAATTAATTCGAAAATTTTGAGGTATGATTTTTCAAACACTGGATAAAATATTTTGACTAACCCGGTACTGATTTTTATAAAACGGAATTAAAAATGAAAATACATTTTTGAAATTTACAGCTCTAACTTTATGTAGTCCCCATTCCTGCAGGCATTTAATGTATCTGTTTCCTTTCTGCCATACATAAAACATGGAATAGTTAGCCTGGGGGTCTGTAGACTTGCCCCAAGTCTATTTCATGAAGTCCGTCTGACCGATCCCTTTCCCATCGTTCCTGGATCCGCCATTCCAGCATTCCGTAGCGAAACAAAGGGGAGATAGCGAGAGAATTCGCTTGCTCTCACCTCTCACCACTTTGTTCCTTTACGGAATGTTGGATTAGTGGATTTCCTTTATGGATAACATACCCCCCAGTTACAAATTAATTCCAGATTCCAAAATGTGAACACATTAGACTTTTGCAAAATGCTAAATTCGTTTTCAAAATTCCAAAATAAAAAACTATAATTATTTGCACTTAGAAAATCACTGAAGTTTTAAATTTTTGTATGAAATCTACTTTCAGCGTCATCACCTGAAGTTAAGGACCAGGAAGGTGATGAGTTGCAAGCCAAGGGTCGTGAAATATCTAACGCCGATGATTTCGTTAATGATCCTGATTATTATGATGAACTTGAAGCAGACAACGGTAAGTCTAAGAAAATATATCTAGTTGGTTAGGCAATGTGTCCATATATGTTTGGATGTTCTGCGATAGAACACTGAACAATAAAGTTAATCGTATTCACGAACGGGCATTGCGGATAACCTACAAAGATATGAGATCAGATTTTGATACAATGTTATTCAGAGACAATGCGGTCCCAATCCACGTAAGGAATTTACAGCTGCTCATGACTGAGATCTATAAGACAAAATGGGAGCTTAATCCTAGTTTCATGAAAGAAGTCTTCGTCGAAAAACACAGTCCGTATCTTGGGTGTAGATTATGGCAGGTACTTCCCAATGACATAAAACAATAAGATACCCTTTCCTCAGGGCCGATACCAGCCACGAATTCATAGGGGGCAAAGAACCAAGATTTTCCGACGGAAAATCAACAACAGCAACAGCAACAATGCCAGTTATATTCCAGTTATAGTTATAGATACGTTACAATCATGCATGAAATGACTGATGTACTCCTTCAAAAACTAGAATTAAAGTTATTTTGCAAGCCAACCTTGCTACCTTCAAAATTAGTGAATATAAAGCAAAAATATGCCGTAGATTCAAAATTCCTGTCGTCATTTATCCTCGAACGTTAATAAATTCGTGTTTAAATGCATCATTCTCCAGCAAAATCTGTTAAAGTTGGGCCTGTAAATCACAAAAAAATCCGACAGGTAGAGTGAAATTTCCGACAAACAGCCTTCTGGGAGGGCGCTCCGCCCCCGCCCCCCCCCCCACTGGCTTCGGCCCTGCCTCTCCTGCTGTAAAAGAAAAATAAAAAACTGGAAAGGAGAGGGATGCAATTGTAGGCTATGTAGACCTTTCGTGGCTCAGGTTGGGTTCTTGAGCGGATAGATACGTTTTTTAAAGATGGAAATATTCAGTGACTGTTTAATGTCATTTGAGAGTCCATGCCACAGTTTACATCTCAAAAAAGCAAAACTCTCTATCCCAAACCAAACTGTTCGGGCCTTGGGCATTTGTAAGAGACTTTTGTTTTTAAGATGATAGGGAGGATTCTTCTCAATGTGGGGTGATATTTGATTTAGGTTTGTAAATCTCTGTAATCAGCAACTGCAGACGATATAATGGAAACGAGCCTTTTGACAGCGGGACTTATCTTTTTATCTCAAATTTTGGCGTCGAAATATGTTCTAAAAACCTATCAAATTGGAAAATCCTTGTTACAAATACATTGCTTGATATTTACTGTTCCCAGAAATGCCTTGAGAGATTCCTTATCTCTTGCCTATTGCAAGACAGCGCATCAAAAGCAACTCCTGAAGATGTTAATGACTATAGATTTTGATGTTGCAAAAAAGTTGTCAGGAGTGTTATTTTCGGCTGCAAGGAACACATGAATTAAAGACGTTAGAAGCAGGGGGGAATTTGAATATTGCTAATCCCTACTTCAAAATGCTGATATGCTTTGTCATATTTTGTGCTGGAGCGGTCGAAGATCCAATGACCCTTCTTGAAATTCTTGATTTTGTAAAATCTAAATGAGACAGATTCATGGCAAGGATACAGCTGATAGGCAACAAACAACGTGTTGATAAAAGAAACGACAATTGCTGTTGAGTAAGAGTAGTAGTTTTAACGTAACAGCACGCCGAAGCTGAACTGCAAGATTACTGCCGACATCCCCCTGGTGGTAAAACCAAATTTAGCTGACTTTACAAACGTTGAAACTGTTTTTTACTCTTCTAGTTTAATCTCCAGTCGTTGTAATGATAAAAAAACCACCTTCTCGATTGTCCCTTTATCCGTAGAGCTTTTAAAATATCTTACCTTTCAGGTGAGGAGGCGGTGCTAGATGCTGGATGGGTCGGACGACGACGCCTACCGTTTCTTGTTCGACGACGCAGAAAACCAAGGTCGGTCAGACGACGACGCCGTAGAAGGTGGAATCATTGGTAAAATAACTGGCATTAAAAACAATAAAGAACAGTATGACCGATAGCTGTCTTAATTAGACTTACTACAATCGTCGTAGTTATAGCTGTTGATTTGAATGAGTGATAATCAAACTTCTACTCATTATCTTGTACTGCATTCACATTGAGGAGTTAAACTACAATCCCGGACAAAACTCGTTGAGACGAATGCATTTTGTGTTAGAGATCCCTTCCCTGACTGCAAAGAGGCCCCCCCCCCATAGTACCCCTGGATAACGGATGCACGACTCAATTTTTCGTTTTTCACGCCATCACGGACTCTAAAACAGCATTTTCACGATCACGTTGCAAAAACTGCAAAAACTGCAAAAACAGCAAAAACTTAAGAATGCTGTAGTCTGGATCGTGTTTTTATTATATTTATTTATTTATTTATTTTAAACATATTTACCCTGGGATACAATTCAGTTAAATAATTAAGCAACTGCTTTCCAATTGTCCCAGCAAAAGAAAAGAAAAAAATAGCTAATAAACCTAAACATTTAAAGATATAAACCTATGTACAATGATTTCTTATAAAACTAAACGTGTCAAAGAAAAATAAAGATAAAGATGCAGATCAGCTTTCCTCGAATATTCTCAATTCAAAGTTTTTAGTTTCGTTTTGAATGACTGAATCGAAGGGGCTAATTTCATTTCCGAGTAAATACGCTTAATAACTGGCAAATACTCTTCGTAGCTTTAGAATCAAATCATTGCCAAGAACTTGTGATTTTCGGTTTGTGATTAACCTGAAAATACGCATCAATCACGCGCTTTAAAAGTCCATTTCACGAAATAACGACCAAATTTTTAACAAATCACGCTGCACGAAGAAGTCTCTGATCACGAATTCACGAGCCAATAATATCAAAATCACGAAATCACGCGCGTAAATTAGCCAAATAACGCTTCACGTACAAATATGTGGGGGGGGG
>REGM01000159.1:221177-258828 GCA_004194415.1 Aurelia aurita | reverse complement strand
GTACGGGTATGTGCCGCCCATATAGGTGGGTTTTTGGGCCCAAAATTCTCTAAACAAGGGTCATTTTTCGGCAGATTTCCCATAAACATGGGTCGGTTTGGCTGAAATCGCCAAAAAATGGCTAAAAATGGGTGGTTTTCCACCAAAATTCATCATAAAAGTGGGTGGCTTTCTGAAAACCGGGCGGCAGACCCCCGTCCATTCACAAGTCATGTACCCCCCCCCGGATAAAATGTCAAGAAATTCAATTTTCTCTCAAAAGGAGTTGAAGTCTTTTGAGCTGGTTTCCTTGTAACAGATAATAATTTTTTTAGATTTTGATTATTCAAAAAATCTGTATATATAATGCATAATGGTTTGTAATTTAAACTGAGTTACTGTAGGCTAAAGTTATGTATTGAAATTCTAGCTTATGAGATATTGTTACTATTAAGATTATGAAATTAATTTACTGTTAGCAACGTACAGTATCTCATTAATTTCTCCCAGGCACATAGATGGACATCACAAATTAATACGATGGCGATTTGTAATTCATGGAGGTAATTTCAAAACATTTTGCTGTAATTTATACCCTTGACACTGTACAGTATAACATTTTCAAAAAGAAATTATTAATTATTAAATCTTAATTAAAGCTCTCCTCCCAAATTTAACAAAGCTGCAGATGTAAAGCATTGAATTGAGAAGCTCCTAATTGAAGATGTAAAGCTCTTGAAAAATTGTACATCTTTTTATTTGCATTTGGGTGTCCCTTTTGACCAAGTTTGAAATGCTAGCTCTTCAGCAATAGGGAGTCTTGTTTTTGTGTTAGTACAAATCTTATGTTTATTTATAGCTCTAAATGAAAGTTGCTGAAAAATGGTAAGAAAAATACCAAAATTAAATCTAGCAATCTCAGGTTAAATTAGTTATTTTTCAGGATAACTTATGCCAAAATGTTTTGAATGTGAAGTTTTCAAAATTGCACAGTATAGTACATTGTTTACAGCACCCCATAGATTTGAAAGTACATCAACCAGAATTCATAAGATACAGTGTTGACTGATGGTTAAGATAAAAATCTGCCAAAATATATTTCATTACAACAAACTATCAAACAAAACAGAAACTATAGTCTTGTCTAACATTAGATGTTACGTGAGATTTGCGATGAAGCAAAATTAATCAAGCAAAATACTTCTGTTTTTATTAGCGGACATTTTCACCAGACATCTAATTTGAGACAGACTTTACAGATAAAATACATATTATGAAATAATTTTGAACCCTTTGATTTTTTATCTATAGGGATTGATGGCTTTTCCCGTTGTGTTGTATATCTATACTGTAGCACCAATAACAGAGCATCTACTGTTCTCACATACTTTGAAAATGCTTGTGCAGTTTGGGGAGTACCCTCCCGTGTTAGATCTGATTATGGTGGTGAAAACGTATTGGTTGCCGATTTTATGCTTCAACAAAGGGGCTTAAATCGTGGAAGTTTCATTACTGGGAAATCTGTTCATAATCAACGCATTGAGCGACTGTGGAGAGATGTTCACAGGGTGGTTGTGTCCCATTTTTCAAACATATTTTACTACATGGAGACAGAGGAACTACTGGACCCTTTAAATGAAGTGCATCTATTTGCATTGGAATTTATATTTTTGGATCACATAAATCGAGCATGCCAACAGTTTGTAGAAATGTTCAACAACAGACCAATGAGGACAGAAAGAAACCTTTCCCCTTTGCAGATATTTGGGCAACATAATACAGAAATTTTCGAGCCTGTTGATTTTGAGAACTATGGTGTCCAAGAGGATGATTCAGAAATGGCTGACATACCAGATGGTGACAACACTGTAACTGTTCCACGCATAGATATTGGACTTTCTGATGAGCAGAGACAATATCTAATTTCAAATATTGACTCACAAGGTGATGACAATTATGGTATAACCAATTATAGGCAAGTCTTGCATTTACTGTCCGCAATGGGGTTCTAAGTTCATCCTGAGGATTCTATAATACAGTAACCTAGTTGGGTTTTCTGTTCTTGCTTCTCAGTTTAGTAAATGATCATAAAATTCTACATTTAAAGAATGAGGTGATACAATTTTAAACCACCTTTTTTTCAACATTTGAGCCCTTTGCTCAAAATGGCTCAAATTAAAATTTATATCCCCAACCTATTTAATGTTGAAATATTAGATTTTCAATGTTCTTGTTGCAAAATTGAGGAGTTCAAATTTGTACATATACTGTAGAACAAACTAAAAGTAACAAAACAATGTTGCGTGGTATGTATCTCTAAATATTTAGTTAAAAACGTCCAGTGCCCCGGTATTGGCATGATATTGTAACATGCATACTCTTCTGGAACTCCCCATATGCATTGTGGATGGTAGGAAGCTCAATAGTAGTGAAGCAGCAGTCTGCATCAGGGAGACTTTTGCCGCTGTCATTGAATGTGACCTTTATTCTTTCTTTGGGAAGCAATGGACTTCCATTTATAAACATCATTAGTTTTTGGAGATTAACTTCATCGGAATCTATGTATGTAAGAAGAACACAAATGCTAAAATTTTCATTGCAAGTTTGTATTTGTGTAGGATCAATGATAAACAAAACAGATTGTGGCTCAACATTAAACAATGAAAAGAAAAAATTTGGAAAACGCTGCATTTGGTTGTTGATTGTTTTCAATTGTTCTCCATTGAGTATTAGAAAATTAAACTGTTAAACAAAACTTAAATTAAACTTACAAAATTAACCTGTTCTAAAAATTTTAATTGTACAGTAAACTTTTTGCCAGGGCAATACAGAAAAATATGAAACCCAAGGTCAAAAGTCTTAACTGAGCTTGTGAGGTCAATGAGATGACCTTGGACTTAATGTTTCCTGTATGGCCCTTGCAAAAAGTTAATATTTGGTTCATTACCCAATCGCTAGGATAAAAAGGAAAAGCAATCAACTCATTGATATGCTAGAATCAAGACCTAATGCCATTTTGTATCCCTCCACAATGGGCAATACAGGAAAATGTTGCCTGCTCTTAGACCAATCATATTATTTATCATGCTGTATTATTTTCCCTGATGATTGGGTGTATTGTATAAAGGTTTCTGTGCCCAAAATTTTCAATTCATTAAAAGCAGAAAATTGAATGATTGACAAGTAGATAAAAGTAGCTGCTCATCTTCAAAAACATTATTTGCTATGTTAAGCAAAGTATTGGATCTTTACACCACTTGTACCAGAAGAGAGCTACAAATAATTGCAATAGATCATACTTCTGCTGATTTTCTTCAGCCTAAGATTGTGTATTATTATTTACAGACCACCATACTCTGAGTACCATCCTGTGCCAGTAAGCATGTTCTTTTGAAGAAGTTTCAAAGTATTTGGAACATCTTGTTACATGTCATTTGGAACATCTTGTTACTTGGTACAACACATTGTGATTTTTGACATTGTTAATAACAGTTGGCTAACCCCAGAATATGATAAACAGGCCTCCAAAGATGCAATATTACTCACCTTTGTTTGTTGATATCTCAACAATGTATTGTCTAAACCACGAGAGTATTGTCTGATGTTTCTCAGTTGAAAGTTCAATAGGACATAACTTCTGAATAATATCATTTGCAAAGAGCTGTACAGAACTTGTTGTTGGAAATAGATCAAGTAAACCACCATTGACATTTTTCTTTAAATATGTTACCACTCCAAATGGTTCATCAAGACCTTTGCGGATGTCCTCAATTTCACTCTTCCGTTTGAGAATAACATCATTGAGCATGATAAACTGAATAGCCTTGTGGCGGTTGGAAAAAACCAGCATTTCTTGGAATCCAGAATTTGACAAAACATTTGCAAATTCATCCTCTGCTGTAAGTGAGTTGATATCACTGTCAGTCTCAGCTTTAGTTAGCTTGTAATAAAAGAAGAAGAAACTTGTTATGTTATGGTAAAATCCTGGATATACAAGGCATGATATGAAATATCATACTGTGTATTGATCATCGTATGTATGTAATAGTATGTCATACTATATTCCCACAGTTGTATAATTAAAACAAATAAATATTGGTCGACTGTCAGTTAAGGGAACCAGAACCGGAGTAAGATTGCAAAGAAATAAAATTATGTAGATTTTACTATTTTACAATTTGAGAAGTTCTTGTAAGAGTATCACTTTCTTTTGACATACAGTAGATTGTACTATTCTCTAGCTCCAGGTTCCAAAACACAAATTGTCTTCAGATATCCTGTAATAAGACCTCCAGATGTACTAGAAGGCCTTCTTTGATAAAAGTGCTAAAGAAGTGCATTCAAAATTATACTGTATGATCAGGTTCCTGCCTGAGTCCTTACAGTATATTATAGTGAGTGCGCCATTTGGCATGTTTGGGGGATGGATTTGTTAAAGGTGTTCTATCACACCACTGATTGGCTCCTAAAACAATTGGGATTACATCGTTGTAAAGTCAAGTCACCATTTTCTTCCACGGTAGAAAATGCCATCTTTTCTTCAACACTAGGATCCCACTGTCTTTACAAGCCAATCAGCTGTTTGACAGTACTCCTTTAAAGCTTGTGAATTATTATATTTTCTTACCCGCTGAAGCATGTCTCGTAACTGCAAGTCAGCAACATCAGACAGTGTGAGAAGCTCACAGGCTTTTTCAAGACAGCCATAAATGATGTATGATGTGACTGCTGGTGAAATACCAACAATTCCTATCATACTGTGTGCCAAGCAGTATGCAAACAATTGTCCAACATAAAAAAATAGTTTGGATGATAAAGCATCTGTGCTGTGTACTGGCACAAGGTGAGGAAATTCACCTTCAAAAAGTGTGACATTACTTTCACCTTCACGGATTGCCGCAAGCAATATTGTTGAAAATTCTCTTGTCAAACCATTTGCGTCAATGCCATCCTCACCATCAAACTTTATTTCTGGGGGCACCCTGAGTTGCAGACGTTTTTGTTTCAGCAGTCTGATACAGTTATGCAATATGTTGGCTCTGTCTACATTGATGACTTGTGAGTCACTGAAAATTCTCTGCACATCTAAATGTTCCTGCAATGTCTTTTCTTCTCTGGAAGAAACTGCTAATGCTGCTTCCCTGAGGGTAACATTGTCATCTATATCACTTTCATCATCATCATCATCAACAGCAGCAGGGGAACCTGCAAGTATAAATAACATGGGGTAGAGTTTCCTACCCAACATAACGAAAATTCAACCTCAGCAAACATGACTGAAACTGACAATTGTATTGAATTTAAATAAACAGAGTTGATTAGTCTAGGTTTTGAATAGCCATGGCAATCAGATAGTTTCTGGTTATGTAAAATCAGCTACCAAAAAGATTTCACTAAATAGCCTTATACCTGACTGCAGAATAAATTCTGTGGCAGCAATCATAGTTTCCTTTTTAGCAGCTTCTTCAAGTAGCTTTGGTTCTGCATCGGGGAATATCTCACAGAGTTTGGCAAATATCTGTTGTGGATGAGACATGCTTGCCTGTGTGTAAAACATACAATTAAAGTTAATTTTTCATTTCCATTATGATGGTGTATAAATACAGTACACTACAACACTATACACTTCCAATGGGAAGAGAAAAATATTTATTCCAAGCTTAATGAGTCGAAAAAGGAGAGCTCTACTTTATGGGATCTTGATGATAACTTGATCAATATTTAACTTGATAACAACTTTCAGACCTTTGCCTGGCTGTAAACTGTGATCATATGTTAAAGCAGAGGAGAAGCAGGCCCAAATTTGGTAGAGAGTTGCCCATCTTTATCATTTTATCACTATTTCTCAACATCAAATCAAAGGTTGTTACAATTTTTGGGACACCCTGTTACTCCCAATATTGTCATAATTATAACAACATCATTAGGTACCATCACATTTTATGACAATCGGTGGTTCAGATTCCCTCTTTTTTAAGTCCTGTCAGTAGAGGGAAACATTCTGTCACCTTTTCAATTTGTTCTCGATAACCAGTGCACCTGTTCCTCTCAAAATTAGCCAATAACATTTCTGCCACAGAACGTAAAGAAACCTTATTGGTTGTAAAGATTGAAATATTCTTTTGTTTAAATAATGGAAATAAGTACAAAGATTGATGTACTGTAATGTTCATCACACTTGAAACTGAAAAAATACTTTTCTGGACAAGATGTTTGAAAGTTTAGTAGAAAAGAAGACAGACACATTTGGCATACCTCTTCTACTAATGAGCATTCAGTTTCTGCAACACCATCAACTTGTTCTTCCATTACTTGGTTCTCAGGATATGCACAATATTGCAAGATGCTGTGTTGGCCATTTTCATTTTCTGCCATAAGCTAATGCAAAATAGAATGACAACAACTACAGTAGGACTCAAGTAAACATCTATAAAATGGGAATTTCAAATAAAAAAGTTGTCTCCACATTGTCAAATAAAAAAGTTGTCCATTCTTGATCCGGACGAAAATTTTGGGGTAAGTGGAAAGTCGAAATATCTAATTTCTTTACAATAACAAATGAATTCAGAGTACATGGAGCTGATTAACAGGCATTCTCTGTTTTGGGAAATAAAGTCAGTAAAAATTGCCCTGCCCCCCCAGGCAATTTTTTTTTCACTTGTTTTATGTTATTCAGACCTATATATATCTAATTTCAAAATATGAGCAGCCTTTAATGGAAAAATTGTGTGCTTGACTTGACTTGAGAGTTAAAGTGAATAACCTGAGTAAACAGATGAAATCTCATAGGTTTGTAAATAGCCTACTGGATTGTATATTTTGGCCGAAGAAAGCAAAAGCCAAAGAAAACAATAGCATGTTTACCATGGGTTTCTTTGTCCTATCTATGACCATCCCATACAGCTCAGGTCATTCACTTTAAAGCCCATGCAAAGACAAATATTCAGTTCATATAAGATTGCTGGGTTGGTCCACATTCGCTTGGTAGCAAATATTACCCACAGTGTTTAAAAAATAATGTTTATTGAAGAACTTGAGTAAATGAACAGCTTACAAGTAGTGGGTGACAGGAGCGAAGATAGACATCTCCTTGTTTGCAGTTGGCAAGTATATTTGCACAGCTCCACTCTTGCCCATTTGACAAGGAGGGTTTCACCAAATGACCATTTATATACTTTATCACTTCAAATCTGTAGATTAAAAGATACACTAATTTAAACCAGGATAATTTGGGGGATAATATTTTGATTGCATACATTGTGCTTGGCAGCATGCTTAAAACCAATCAAGGGAAACAGCATGGAACCACGATACTGACCAGGAATGAAGAAAACCTCAAAGGGCTTTGATCTGCAATTAGTGCAATACACATATTAAAAAAAAGAAATTAAGAATGTGGGCCAGTACTGAAAGTTTCTTAAAATTATCAGATCTGTGCGCCCTCCTGAACATTTCAAAATAAGTATTTTGAAGCCTTTCCAATGTTTAGACATTACTCAAGTACTTTCTGAGTAATATGATACAGGAAACAAGTGAAAGTAGAGATCTGGCCCAATTACGTTAACTGTGATGGAGATTGTTTGTTGATGACCCTTTAGGTCTATAGAACCAATCAAATGTTACCTTGGATGCTCCATTGACATGTCTAAAATTTCATTAAACTCTCTTTCAATTGCATCTTTGAATTCTTGGGCTGTCCATCTTGGGTTGAGCTGTACGCCACTCTTCACTTGCTTATTTTCGTACAATGCCGCCCTTTTTGCTCCTCGGGGTGCATCAGTTGATCCAAAATCAATCATGAAAACCTCCTTTGTGACAAACTGAGGAGGCAACGATGCCTTCGATTGTGGCGCTGCTGAGTATGGGGATGGCCTCCTTCCGCGACTTCCACCACGACGGGATGTTTGTGGGCGTGTCATGGTTGGCCTATAGCTCCTAGTCGTGGAAAACGACGACGAAGGCACAGACGAGCCAAAACAGGAACCGTTTGATGATGTAACAGTTGTACCCCTTCCTGTCCCTCCTCTTCCACGCATCGCTCCTCGTCCTCGTGGCTGGAAAATGTTGGACCTCTCCTCTGCTACTGACCCGAATGAGCGTCTTGGTTGGTGGGGGCCCTCTTCATTATTTGGGTTTCTTGCCGAAAGCAAAGCAATGGCGTTGTTTTCCAGAAGTCGCTGGAGCTCATCATGTATCATTGCGCGGTTATCACCAGGTTCCATAATTAAAAACCTTTCGTCAGCAAGTGATGATGATACCTAGGCCTATGCTTCCACGCGCAAGTCCGTTTCTTTTTTGGCGCCAATACCTGGCCTCGTTTCCATTTCGATGAATTTTAGTCGGTTTTCCGGATTTTTGCCAGGGCAGCTTGGATAGCCACCTGAGGATGCGACCCCCCGTGAAAATTTATGTAATGCGAATGAAGATGTAAACTCGACGATGCGTTACACAATGGCAATGTCAAATTATCGAATGGAAATGAAAAACATGGAACAAGGAATGGAAAAGGACATTTACAGAATAGGAATAGAAACTGTAGAATGCGAATAGAAGCTATATAATGCCAATTTACGTAGACAAAATGACAATGAAAGTTATCTAATAAAAATACATTTTATAGAATGAAAATTAAGAACATGCAATACTAATTAATCTTTATGCAATGACAATGATAAACATGAAATAGAAATGCTATTTTTTTTGCTTTTGGCACTCCATACGAAACAGGAACTGGGAAAATTACATTACAATATTGCCTTGGAAGCACAAAATGATCGAATTCCCAACATATTTTATCTTGCCAGCATACATAACATTCTGTGTTTAGGCCCAGCTTATGGAGTGCATGAGGAAATCATGTGGAGGAAACCGTAGACAATAGAAACCATAGTCTATCTATAGACTCTGACGAAAACAAACGGGAACTGGAAAGGTTGAGGAATTATGACCTAAAATGGGGTGTGGTGTGCGGGTGGTGTGCTAACTTGGATGCAATTTGAAAGGTTTCTTAGCAACTACCACACACAGTCTCAATTTTAGCCTCTCTCTAAAGTCATTTGGGCTGAAAACATATTGTTTGGCCTATTTCTTACTTCTGGCCTTGTCATTTCTAGCTTTATTTTGAAGCAACTATGATGATGATGATGATGATGATGATGATGATGATGATGATGATGATGATGATGATGATGATGATGATGATGATGATGATGATGACGATGATGATGATGACGATGATGATGATGATGATGATGACGATGATGATGATGATGATGATGATGATGATGACGACGCGGAAATCATGTGAACGAAGCGAAACAGGAACTGGGAAAATTACATTACAATATTGCCTTGGAAGCACAAAATGATCGAATTCCCAACATATTTTATCTTGCCAGCATACATAACATTCTGTGTTTAGGCCCAGCTTATGGAGTGCATGAGGAAATCATGTGGAGGAAACCGTAGACAATAGAAACCATAGTCTATCTATAGACTCTGACGAAAACAAACGGGAACTGGAAAGGTTGAGGAATTATGACCTAAAATGGGGTGTGGTGTGCGGGTGGTGTGCTAACTTGGATGCAATTTGAAAGGTTTCTATGCAATTTGAGACCATTTCGAAAGCTTAGTTTACATAACAATACATTACTCATACTCTCAAATGCCTTATTGAAAAACTCACAAAAGCTCTGAAAGGCAATTGGTACCGCTTTCTGTGATTAATGGGGGCCTCCACGGGGGTAAAGTTAGGACAGAAAAGCGAGAAAATCAGCTCCTCCGTTCAAACTTTTCAATTGAACAATGAAAAATGATATCATGAATTCCAATACATGAATCAGCTGGAAGTAAAAGCCCCCTGGAATGTCGACATGCCATTTTCTGCAAATCATTTCTTGATTTTCAATAACTCCTACTCTCACACCCTCTCACATAGTTCATGGAAACAGATAACTACTGTTGCTGAGAAAAAAAGCTGCATTCTGAAGGAAAGTTGCACATACCGAGCAACGAACTTGAGTTCAAACTTCTGACGTGCGATTTCAATTTTCAGGCGAAATCCATTTTCTCGTTCGATATCCAAGCGAAGGAGTGACAACCGGCTATCAATCATGAAGGCAACGTTGTATTTGATGCTGTTCTCGGCATTTTTCCTCTATGCCTACGGTAAGTATTTAAATTTTATGATTTTATGTAACTTGTTCGTTCAACGCTATACTGGGTGTGGCAAAAAAATGTATCCACCCACTGGTTGAAAAATCATGTTGCAAAAACTATTACAACCACTTCATAAAATTCGTAAAATTCCGTCTCAATCGAACTTCAACTTGATTTTTCATAGTTTTCTTTGTTAATCTTAAAATTAAGTTTAAGCCTCAGACAGGAAACGGAAATTGAATTTTTCAAATTAATTTGATAATTTTGAGGTACGATTTTTCAAACACTGGATAAAATATTTTGACTCACCCGGTACCTATTTTTATAAAACGGAATTAAAAATGCAAATACATATTTTGAAATTTAGAGCTCTAACTTTCCGTAGTCCCCATTCCTCCTGCAGGCATTCAATGTATCTGCTTCCTTTCTGCCGCACATAAAACATGGAATAGTTAGCCTGGGGGTCTGTAGACTTGCCCTAAGTCTATTTCATGAAGTCCGTCTGACCGATCCCTTTCCCATCGTTCCTGGATCTGCCATTCCAACATTCCGTAGCGAAACAAAGGGGAGAGAGCGAGAGAGAGAATTCTCTCGCTCTCACCACTTTGTTCCTTTACGGAATTTTGGAGTTACAAATTAATTCCAGATTCCAAAATGTGAACACATCAGTGTAAAATGCTAAATTCGTTTTCAAAATTCCAAAATAAAAAACTATAATTATTTGCACTTAGAAAATCATTGAAGTTTTAAATTTTTGTATGAAATCTACTTTCAGCGTCATCATCTGAAGTTAAGGACCAGGAAGGTGATGAGTTACAAGCCAAGGGTCGTGAAATATCTAACGCCGCTGATTTCGTTAATGATCCTGATTATTATGATGAACTTGAAGCAGACAACGGTAAGTCCAAGAAAATATAGACTTGCCCCAAGTCTATTTCATGAAGTCCTTCCGACCGATCCCTTTCCCATAGTTCCCGGATCCGCCATTCCGTTACGAACAAAGGGGAAAGAGAGAGAGAAATATCCTCTCTCTTTCCCATTTGTTCCGTAACAGAATGGCGGATCCGGGAACTACGGGAAAGGGATGGGTTGGAAGGACTCCATGAATAGACTTGGGGCAAGTCTACAGAAAATATGTCTAGTTGTCCATATATAAGGCCAGCGTATACTCAACCTGTCAACATCCATCAAATTCTCGGCAAATGATTGGTTGATATTCAAACTGATCACGTGAATAAAGAACATTGCTGTAAGCAACCTTTTGTGATCACAAAATGATAAAACGTCACAGGCAGTGGGAACAAAGCCTTCTTAAGCCATCCCTTGTTTTGTGGAATGTCTGTTTGCTAGATTTCAATAGCAGTCGCCAAGCAACCTTTTATGCGTGATTAAAAAGAAATTTTAGTTGATCACATGCGTTCCTCTGGGAGGCCTACTTATATAGACACTTACCTTTAAAGCCCTTGCGTTAAAGGGTTCTGTCGCCGTTTCATGGAAATTCTTGCAAAATAAGGTGTACTAAAATTCTTTTCCTGAAGCTAATCTCAAACTGTTTTGGAAAATAGCTTCTAAATATTCAATTATTCAAACGATTGCTGGGCTACAGACCGATTTCGAGGAGGAGTGCAGAAAGGTCTTTCGCTCAAAGACCAAAACTGTGCTGGGAAATCACAGAGTCCTTTGTCTTTGATTAATTAAACAGGAATGTTCGCATACAAATTTCGATATTGGCTTGTCTGACCCCATGTTTGTTTACATTTGGAGGGCACAGCCCCTTTAATTAATCAAAGAAGCCCCTTGATCATGTATGAAGAATAGCTTTGAATGTAGCTGACTTGATCAGCCCTCTGGGTTTCTCTAGAGAAGAATTCTGGTTCTCCCCTGGAGTATCCAAGTATCCTGAACAGCTATTTCAATAATTCGATCATTCATAGTAAGCAGAAATGTAGTAGATGAAGAATTGTTGTTCAAATGAAATTGAAACATTAAATTGAAATGAAATTGAAACTTGATCATTGGTTGCAATGAAGCTGGCGAGATCATAACAATAAACTACGTAATGCGAAATTCCTCGTCTGGGGGGGGGGTGTGGGGGTTTATATCTTACCCACACAAAAATTGTTACATTTTCTAGGCACAAACTTTGAATTCATTTATCAGGGATATATGGCTTGGCTATTAAAGTTGTATCTGGCAATGGACAATACATCCTTCTCTACATATAAAAAGAAAAACTGAGCAAAGGCTACACCAAACAATATGATTTCCTCCATATAACAATAGATAATGTATTCTACTCAATCATTTATTCCATCATTCCATTCCATTCCATCATTCCACATTCCATGTTTTAGAACTAGACATCACTGACTGCAAAATATCGCCAGTTTCTGGATAATTCTCTCCCCCATTCAATTCCTCAGAATTACATGCGTACAAAGCGCGAAGTACATTGCCACTAATAAAGGCATCAACTTTCCCATTATGCAAACACATAATCGGAACAAACGAGTGTTGTTCAAGGTAATGCAAGCCGACAATAAGTTTGGCACCTTATCCCTTTCTTACGTGTTTTAGCGTTGCTGATTTGACTACACCGTCGACTCGTCATATGATGTATGAAGAAAATTCTACATGCATAAAAAGGACGTTTCTATTGGGTTAAAGGGGATCGACATAGTTAAAAGCTGGCCCGGGCCAAGTTAAAAATATAGTCTATTGTATTTGATACTGTGGCACGTGCCGTTTCATTGTATAGCTGAAGAAACAATGGGTGCGTGGGCGTTTTCGTAGCCTATTTATAGCCTATTTATTTAATTTAGTTTATTTATTTTCGTTTAATTGTGTTAATGTTATGTTTTTGCTGCCATACATGTATAATGTAGTGCGATTAGCAATATGATGATGATGATATAGCGGCCAATCGATATGGCTATGGTCCATGCCAATAGGGCATGGTCTATTAACCAGACCCTGGTCTACTAGGACTAGGACCATAGGACCATGACACATACTGACCAGACCTTGAGGGAATCCCTGTCCAAAATTGCATTTTCAAGAACGGCTAGTAATGGCATCATAATGGAGAACAGTTTTGAAAAGCTTTTATTCCGCTGGTGGCATCCGAAGAGAACATAGTAAAGCAGTTACCGATTTTTTTGAAAACAATAGAAAAAACAGTAGTGTATTGTTTTAAATACCAAAGACTTTGGTGCACATTCTACAAATATTCCAACCAGGTCTCCTAACAATATAGACGAATTTGGCTCAATAACTGTAAATTTTTGGAATGTGAAAAGGCGTGGAATGAATGCAACAAGAGTCTCCCTCTCTCTCTCCTCGCCCCTGAAACAGGCTACGCTAATCTGTAACCCAGGTAAAATTGACACCAAATCATACATGCAATGCAATCATTCATGATTTTACACGGGATTCCGCAAGTGATTTTGATTTGCCTCTAAATCTAACTTGTTTATCACATGTGATTCTTGAAAGTGAAATCCCAATCGAAGCAAAAATAAAATTCTCTGACAGTAAATCACATGGTCGTTTTCATTCTTTTGAAATCATCACTTGATTATGTTATGCAAACTTGAATTACCAGACTAAGAATCATTTTCACCAAGAATATCAATTGATGCTGTCCACTCTTCGTTCCAGAGAGGTGATATGTGTCTTATTCAGTTTTGATCCAACAGCCAATAGAATTTTCTGTTAAATCTACCAAGTTTTTGCATTGGATGGGCCTACTCTTAGGCCAAAAGAAACTAGGCCAAAAGTAACTAGCAAGCTAAGCCAGCCTGTGCCAAAGCATTGCAATCTCCATCAGCATTATCAGCATTTTCAATCTCCAATTTCCTTCAGTATTGAGTTTTCAAAAAATCGGTAACTCCTTTACTATGTCCTTTTCGGATGCCACCAGCGGAATAAAAGCTTTTCAAAACCGTTCTCCATTACGATGCCATTACTAGCCATTTTTGAAAATGCAATTTTGGACGGGGATTCCCTCAAGGTCTGGTCAGTATGGGTCATGGTCCTATGGTCCTAGTCCTAGTAGACCATGGTCTGGTTAATAGACCATGCCATGTCTATTCCCTTTAAAGATAAATGCTCTTTCTGGCCTCAGATTTAATCCGAGTTAACATAAATTACTAGTGGAAGAGGGAATTTATCCAAAGGAACAGCAGCCCGTATCGAGAATGGGTTGCACAGTGCTTGCACACCTTGGATTTGCAACTAATACCGTTATTCATCTAATAAACGCCCGGGGGCATTTATTTAAAATCTTACACATTCGATGCAGCGTTAAAACGGAATAGGCGGTGTAAAAATGAAAATTTGACAGTGATTTTTCATCCGTGCTGCTTTCACAATCTTTCACTGGAAGGAGCATAATTGCTATTTTTGCTAATTATAATTTCATCTTTGAAATAACTGAAGAAAAATAAATTTACGGATTGAGGGGTTGGTGGGAGTAATTTGACAGCAGGAGTTATCTTTTCATCTCAAATTTTGGCGCCAAAATATGTTCTAAAAACCTATCAAATTGGAAAATCCTCGTTACAAATGTTGTGTTTTGCTGCAAAGCATGCTGGTAAAAAGCTCCCTGACGACCACCTAACGACATAAAAATGTTGGTCTGCCGTTTCAACTAGCTAGCTTGAATTCGAATCGACCTTGAATTCGAATGCAACATGGTTCGAAAGGAAACCTTTCCAAAGCAGAAAAAGTAAAGTTTTGATTCGAATTAAAGTTTTAATTAAAGATTCGCCTTCGAATTATAAATTTTTTCTATTTGTTTACATTTATTCCTCGTTCCAGTTCCTGTTCCAGTTAGCTAGTAGAAACGGCCGACCAAAATTTCTTTGTCGTTAGGTGGTCGTTAGGGAGCTTTTTATCAGCATGCTTTGCGCGGCCGCCATCTTTAGCGTTATCGTCTATTTGATTATGTTACCAATCTTTAAATTTTCTTTTTGTGTATTTGTGTCAAGGACGAAATAAATTAACAAAATGATCGTGATTTTATTCAATCGGGAGAGAAGGGCGAAATTTGGGCTTGAAGAAACATATTTTGAGCAATAGTATTTGACAAAATATCATATTTTTAGCCAAGAAGCTATGTCTTGTGATTTGGTGTGACATTTCGAGTCCTGCATGATAGAAAAGTATAGGCAAGGACAAGGACAAAAGTAAAACACTTGGCCAATTCCTTAGACAGAAAGAAAGATCATGAAAGAACGAATGCTCTCATCCAAAGTCTTAATTTATCAGTTCCTAGATATGCGGACATGCGTGACAAGGCAAATAGTTTGTTACCAGCCTTTTTACAAATATTGCTTACATGCTTTTCAAAACTGAGATTTGCATCAATCAAAACCCCTAAAAGTTTCTCCTCTTGTGAATTATTGACGGTACTGTTGCCAATATTTATGCTGACATCTTGATTTGTTCTTTCACCAAAAATCATAAAGTGGCATTTGTCTTCGTTAGGTTTCATGTAGTTATTTTCAAACCATTCGATTATGATTTTGGAGTCATTTTCTAACCTAGAGATTACATTTTCGAGACGCATATCGCACATATGTTGTATCATCGGCATAGTTACATATATCCGTCTCTTGAATCGATAATTAAGGTCATTGATGTAGATATTGAAAAAGAGAGGTCCAAGGACGGATCCTTGGGGAACACCGAGCTGAATATGTTTATAGTTACTGAAAGATCCATTGATTTTTACTCTTTGTTGCCGATTTTCCAGATAGCTGTGGACAAGCAATAAAGCGTCACGACAAACCAGTTCCTGAAGTAGATAACTTCAGAGAATACATAAGATATTTGAGTCACAAAGCAGGGAACGCATACAGTTGTGCAAACAGAGTAGAAAAATCCTACATGCTAGCAAAGGTTTTGTAAATGAGTTATGGTCTTTTTGCACATATGGTGACAAAATTCTTATGGGGCCCCTTTTGGTCAGGGGCCCTTAGTTCTCGAACTAAGGTGCCCTAAACTGCGCTACGCCACTGCGTGGTGGCCGGGGGGCAGGGGGGGCACTTGCCCCACCCAGCGACGTGAAAAGATGGGGGCGCCGAAGGCGCCCAACGTTTTAAGAGGGCGCCAAAAGCCCGAACGTAAGCTTGGTTCAAACTAAAGTGAAATAGCGTTAGAATGCATTGGAAATACGAGGAAAAATGCGTCGAACTTATTTTGTCTTAATTTGAGATTTTATAGGCGCCTTTGAAAATGTTTGGATGGAATAACTCTCTAAAAATTTAAAGTAATTATACTTGGAGCAATAACTCACTAAAATTGCATTTAAATTGTGCATAGAGAATGCTCTCACTCTCGCTCTCACTATCCCAATTCTAGCGCGTTTCGCTCCAGTGTGAACCAAGCATAACATGGGATTTCTTCGAGATTTTGATACTCTAATTGCAAAAATTTGCCCGAGAAGCCTCTCAATATCGCGTTCCTTTTTCTCAGTTAAAAGGTGAAAGTTTCACAAGAGGGGCTTTTTCCAACGATTTAAAGGGCGTGGTCTCAAAAATTTTTGCTCGCTCCGCTCGCACTGAGCTTTAGCCCCTCCCGAAACTGTATGATATTTGTTCAAATGGGCTGCCAAGGAATTGTCATCATATGGTTTAACGCATTGTCTGAAAAAATAATTAGCTTTCAAAAGTCTGGATATGTTGTACAACAGACAATTGTCACAATTTTCTGGGGGGCGCCAAAATTGGTTGTGCCCCCCAGCCAATTTGGAGCCACCACGCCACTGCTAATCGGCTACGGTTTGTTTACACCAAGTTCAAGTCAAGTAATTGATCTCTATATAAAACATCTTTTGATTTCTTTAACATCTTTCATGCCATGAAACTTGTCCCACGAATTCAACAAGTAGAATAATACTAAAACTTCCCATGAGTACGGTCACATGACTTGAAATGGGTAAAACAAACCTTTGCCGATTAGGTCTACTTGCAAAGAAGTTGAAAATATACCGGGTGAGTCATAGCATTTTAAGGTAGTTTTAGGACACTGAGAAGCTAAGCTTATCGAAGCAGTGTCCTGGTCCTTCCACTCGAAGTGACCACACCTCATGATTCCTTTAGCCTGGAATTACAGAGAGTTGGCGACTCTCCTCACTATACGCAGGTTTGACAGGGCGGGACTCGAACCACCAACCCTCAGATTGGTAGTCAAGCGCGCTACCACTGAGTAATGTATCTACAAAACATTTAGTTGTCGAAATAGTGATCAGAATATCACATTTTTCTATAGCTTTCTTGTTAGTATATCATCTAGTCGAAGGACCCACAAGGAGTCCATTACCGAAGCCGACCAGACCACCCCTACAGGCAACTCATCCCAATGCTATAGCTTTTCTTCTAGGAGAGAAGCATACAGAACTTTTTGGATAAGCGGTGGTACTACCCCAGGCAGCCAGAGTGCTCGAACTCGCAACCTTCCTCACAGAAGGCGAGAGCGCTAACCACAAGGCCAACCTACCACCTTTTATCATGGAAGAGGAATGATGAATGGATTGCTTTGAGTTCAAGGCCCTATTGTCTTAATTTGTAAAATCTTGCAATTTTTGACAACAAAAATTACAGACTCTCTTGTAGGTACAACACTGACCAGCCTTTTGCACAGGCCTAACGAAAGCTTTGAAACTGACATTTTTTACGATCACATCTAAGATACCGGGTGTCCCAAAAAACGTACTCGTATTTGAAAAATCACCAAAATTTGCTTACATGGCCGATCTTTAAATTTCTTTCTTTGGCAAGTAGATCAAAGACAACATTATTTTCTCAGGTATAGCTGACCTTGTGATTGGTTTTAAAAATAACAAGTTTAGCTCTTTTTAGGGCTGCCTGGTTTTAAAGCATACTGAAAAAGCACTGATAATTACCTACCAGATCAATTTCTCTGCGCATATTAAGCTTTTAATTTGGTCATAAATGACACAAAGAAATGCACACTAGCATTGGAAACTTCAAGGATAATGAAAATTCTGAAAAGATTGACTCTTAGGCAAGATTTACTATTTTTAGTGAAAAATATAGCTCAAAATAAGGTTTTTCAACTTGTAATGTCTTTGCCCGTAGTTATTGACAACAAAAGTTTTATCCTCTTTAAATATTTTTGGTTCATTGACAAAACAAATCAACAAGAAAATTTTATGATAGGTTTGATAATCGAGTTTTGGTGATTTGTAAACAGGAGTACTTTTTGGGACACCCGGTACATAAATTTAAGTTGGATTTTTAACGATATATCAAAGCAGGAATCTTTGAAGTGGATCTGTTTGATTAATTTCTGAAATCTTCCAAAAGGTTTAACTTCGTTTCACTCACTCTCGGTACAGCTACCAAAATTCGGTGACAAATTTTTGGATTTTTAAAAGAACCACTTCTTTTAAGAACCTTTCGGCTAAAGTCTTGGAAGAAATCTTTTGAATTTGGTAAAAAAACAGCTTGCAATAACGCTGTTACGAGCGTTAGATGCTTAACCCTATCTGACCTGGGGGGGGGGCGGATTCCGCCCCCCTAGTACATTTTTGTTTGCACGTGTTTCCATGTATACAGAAGGACTCTGAAATTTAGTAAGTTTAACTTTGTATCATAGAGCAATAAAATTATAACAATTTGAACATTCTATTTTTAGCCTGGTCTCCATAGTAACCAACTATTCATGTCACACTCTGTGAAAAACATACTTTGTATCTCTCTTAATCTTGTTTAATTGGTCCAATTAAGTCTAAATTATGATTTTATATATGTTTTTGATCTATAACTTTCATTTCTTTATGAAAAGTCAAGTTTCATGACCTTTTAGCACATTTTCATTTATATGACGTCATATGACATCACAATGATAATCGTGCTCCAGCAACAACAACAACATCGCTAATTGAATTATTCTTTCAAATTTTTATTGTTTATATAATGAACTACCTTTGTGCCAAATTTGGTTTCCATATCTCGTACACCAAGAGAGACCCCCCCCAGGCATTGAGTGTTTCAAAACACCAAGGTCAGATAGGGTTAAAGAAGGTATTTAATTGGGTTTTCTTGTTGTACTATTCTTAAATGTTAGATCCAAAATCAAAAACCTTCGCTCAGCTAAGAACGAGAAGTAGTACGGGTTTGTACGGGTTTTTATTGTATTTATTGCAGTTAGACTGACCTATAGTCCCTTTAAACCAATAGATAACCAAGTCGATGCCTGCAACCCACATAATTATGAATCTCGAGATCAAGACGAGGTCGTGGCAGATTTTGATGATGATTTACAGTTACAGAATCTAGACGATGTCGTGGATGAGGAAGACGCTTTGAAGGATGATTTGAATGATGAGAAAATGGAATCTAATGATGCATCGTTCGGCGGTCGCAGAAGATTTCCTGGGCTAAAAATCGCGTCAAGAAGAAGAAGCAATAATGCAAGAAGAAGATGGGGATGGTAATGGGGAAATAAACATTTTAAACATTTGTGAAAACTAGCTACTGATTCTTTTGCAATGAATCTACTGTAACCAAAAGCTTCTTGAAGAGTGAAGCTTTAGTCTAAAGCTCACTAATCAACATACATACCTTCGGTCCTTTCCTAGCTTTAAAGCATTTTTATATCAATTTGATATTCAATTTGTTTTCCTTTCTGTGTAATTACCTGCTCTCTCTCCAAGCTGTCACAGCACAGCAAATGACCTCATTGGGCAGCCATTAAACTAAGGCCAAAACTATTCTGAAGTTTGGCCAAAGTTTAAAGGGGCCTTCCCAACCGGCATACCTTGCACGTGCCATCTCTTTGTTATCGGCCATTTTAGTGGACCATTAAAATGGCAACAACAAATAACCACAAAAGGATGTATTCACAAAGCATGCCGGTTGCAAAGGCCCCTTCAATGGCTGCCAGGGAGGAGATTTGATGTGCTGTGACAGCTTGGAAACAGAGCAGGTTATTACACAGAAAGGAGACAAATTGGATATCAAATTGCTATAGAGAATGCTTTAAAGCCAACAAAGGACTAAAGGTACGTTGATTTGGGCTTTGGGCCTAAACTTCAATCTTCATAATACCCTTGCTGTAGCGGCGCCTTTGCTGCCGACTTTACAGATTCTGAATTTGACACATAATATATTCGAGTCAGATGTTTACAGCGTTTATTTTTCTTTCGATACACCTGGGACCTGGTGAGTCACAACAAATTATCAATATGTTTGCAAAAATATACGTCCATGAGTTAACACCAATTTCAACGTATTATACATTTATGTTAGGGAATAAAAATTTATTCTAGACCCCCTTTATAAGGATTCGGGGACTTCTCCACCCATCACGTTTATCCAGGACCACCATTTCATTCCGGACTCGAGAGTAGGGATATTTATAGGAGACGTAGCATTCTTTTATGAATTGCATTTATCGCCAAGTTAAAACAGGATTCTTATTGAAAGCGTGCAAACAAGTAATTCGCTTCTCGACCCAAGTCTTGACGCGCAGTTTGTCATCATTTTCGCAAGTCTCCGATTTCGCCACCCACACTAACGAGTTTTCAAAGGGCTACGGTTCAGTGGACAAAACGATCCGTTTTTCGAATGCTACCAAAATCTCTTGCGCTGCACATTCTTTTCTACCTCCTCAGAACTCGTTGCTTGATTACATTGATACAAATAACAGCACTATCAAAGGTGACCCGTGAAGCAATATAATCAAAAACAGTGGTAACAGAGAACGCCCCACCTCTGGTACATGACAAACAGGTGGACAAAAGCAGTTGTTTTACTATATAAAGCGTGCTTAGTTTGATTTCTATTGTCATATTCGTGGAGGCATAACTATAAGGGAAGATATGGAAAGAACGCTTTGTTAGGAGGTACACTCTCTCTCCAGGCATAGAGTACTATTCTCCTAGGGGAACCATAAAAAGATGCAAGATCAAGTGGGCTTCGTTGATTCGATGTCCTTCCGCTTGTACAAAAGAAAATACGAGTGGGTTATGGAGCATATAGGGTGTTTTTTTATAAATAAAAGTATCCCACAAAAAAAACTTCATTGCATGGATTTAATTTTCGAAGTAAGAAGAAGCCGGTTGCTGTTGTTGGCCTAACTAGGAAAGATTAAGCTTGTTCTTGTCTCGGTTCTTGTGATTACAATATTGGTTTCCATGTCATCCTTCACAGGTAAGTTTGACAAATTTTAAACTATTCCAAAGCTTAAAAAAATCATTTCTCAGACTAAGGTCTGCAGGGCGTCACAATGAAAGTAAGATAGATACGCATATGTTTTTAAAAGAAACTAAGAATTTAAGCATAGTCATGATTTAAGCCATTACTGAAAGTTTCTTAAAATTATCAGATTTTGAGTACTCAAGAGTTTCTTATGAGTTCCATAACAATCTTCATGTTTTCTTCCTATGCCCTAGTGAACAGTTCAAAACGAAGTTTTTTTAAACCTCTCCAACGTTTAGACATTACTCAAGTACCTTCCGATTACTATGATACAGGAAACAAGTGAAAATAAAGTACAAATATGCCAAGGATTTCCTTGGAAAGGATTTCCTTTACAATATGTCTAAAGTTAATTCGGTCCTTGGCAACAATGCACACAAAGCAATTTTCAAAGAAAAGAAACTTTCACCTCATGTTCATTTAATGGACCAGAAAAGCAAAATAACAGTGGCAGGGGAAAGTTCTTCTCGGCTGTGAAATTCTTCCACAGTAGGCCGTTCGCTAAAATTATTTTATAAAACGAATGGAGATACATCTAAGTAAAATGTTTTATATAAAAAGGCTTCTTATTATGTAGACATTACAAGAAAAATAGCAAAGCAAAACTTTCTTCGATTTGATGAGGAAGGATATTTTTAGCAAAAAGCTTAATAGACCCACTTTGCCCCGTAGACCCACATTACCCCCACCCTACCCTAACTCGTTGCTTTATTCTTTGTTGCACCCCTCTGCGTGTCTGTGCATTGTGCATTTAACCGTGATCCAGTGGTCTTTATCATTGCGTGTCTTTCCTAGCCTGCGTGCATCCCCTAGGGTAGGGTGGGGGTAATGTGGGTCTAAATTGAGCAAAATCTCAAAATACATAGCTGGTAAAACGACAATAAAATGTAAATAATTTCAAACTTTTCGTTTAATTGACATTCAAAGCTTCTTGTTTCATTCTAAAAAATCTCAGCTCTGATAGAAGTAGTTGGATATTTAAAAAAAATTATCTTTTTAGGCAACTAAAATAGGCCCACATTTCCCGACGAGCGGGAAAAGTGGGTCTATTTTCAAAACTCATATAATAGGGGAATATTGAAAGGTAAACAATTCAAACAATTAATGGAATCATATTCCCCAACTATTTTCTATTCGATAAAGTGCCAATCTGTGCCTTTTATCGCGAGCAATCCCGTTCCCCGGGGTGGGTACTTCCCTACCCAGTCATACGGGGATGTGCGCCAGTTTTGGGGTAGTTTTTAGCACGAAAATTCTGGGAATGGGATATGGTTTTTGTAGGAATTTTCTGGGATTGGGTCTAATTTTTACTAGAAATTCTGGAAATGGTCAGGTTTAGGATAAACAACAATTTTACTATTGTTTTGTAGTGAAAACACTTGTCGGAAACCTCACCCATATTCCGGGATTGGGTCTCAAAATGCCGCCTTTATTCTGGGATTGGGTCGTAACAGAAATTCTTGCAACGCACACCCCCATATGACTCAATAGTGAAGTGCCCCCCCCGGGTCCCGTTCCTGCGACGAAAATAAAACTGCTGTCCTTATGCGGTGATCCAACATCGTTTTGACTTGGAAGGCCGTGATCGAATTTGATGGTAATGGTCAAATAAAAACGTTTGCAGTTTGTTTTCGCCCATTTACTGGTTACAAGACAGCACTTGCAGTAAAAGCAAAGCCTTTTTCACATTTTAGACACAAAACAACGTGGCACGATGAATATAAGTGTGAAATTTTAAGCAATTCAAGGCTTTGTTGAATTTGAGTTATGGCTGAATTCTCAGTAGGCCCACATTACCCCACTTAGTAAAAAAATATGCAGAAAAATAATTATCGCTTCAATGACTTTGAAATAAACGTTATTTCACTTGTAAAAGACCAAACTTTCACCTCGTGTTCATTTAATGGACCAGAAAAGCAAAATAACAGTGGCAGGGGAAAGTTCTTCTCGGCTTTGAAATTCTTCCACAGTAGGCCCTTCACTAAAATTATTTTATAAAACGAATGGAGGTACATCTATAAGACGAATGTTTTATATAAAAAGGCTTCTTATTATGTAGACATTACAAGAAAAATAGCCAAGCTTTCTTCGATTTGACGAGGAAGGAGAACAGTAGGGGATGCACGCAGGCTAGTCTTTCCCGTTTTCACAAAAGAAAATATGAATGGACTTTAGAGCATAAAGAAAGAGGCAATCGTAAACATGGACAAAAGATTACATCACCATGAAACCCGCTCATAACAGCATGTCTTGATTGGATCCAAGTGTTCCAAAAATGCTGTTCAATTGGACCTGTGTACCAGACCTTATTTTTCTGGAGTCTGGAACTTAGGCTACAACCTCGCTACTTGTAAACAGGCTCTAATATCAAGGTTTATGACTAAAGACTTGATTACAAAAGTCCAAATGAAAGAACGATATCATATCAGAATAGCTTAGGACGGACTTCGTAATCATCCAAAAGGATCTTATGTTTTGTAAAAAAAGGGTGATAACAAGCTCCAGTCAGCAAGCTTGCAAGCAATCACTCATGTGAAACAAAGAGGCCTAAACTTTCGATTTCTTTCTTCCTACAGAAGAATCTCCTGTCAGCCATGGCGAACTTGCTCAATTCATTACAGGATGTAGCGCTAAACCCGCATTAGGGCTTCCCCGAAACATATCAGTTGAGTTTAAGCATGATTGCCCACCATCCGTATCAGGGACACGGTGCCAGTGTCTACCCGAAGTCAGTACGTGTTCAATATCTATAGTGATACCAGTACATGTAGCAAACATCGCAGTGATGAAGAAAACGATGGAAATGGCAGTAAAGGAAACTCATGGATTCGGAAAGTGCTAACTCATAGTGTCAACGTGATTCTAGCAAGACATTTTTCAGTTGGTTACCAATGTTTATTCAGTTGTTATTGTTCTGTTCGTTCATGGAGAGATTATCTTCCACAGGAAACGATGGAGAAAAAGTTTACGCAATCAACTAATTTTATTGCTATGAAATGTGTATGTTTCGGAATTGACCTTCTCCTAAATGAGCGTATGCACAATACAAATATATAAGGTAAATAAAAAAATAGGTTGTTTGCCAGGCCATATTTCAGCAGAATTGAGTTGTTTAAAGCACTTATATGGTAGGGAAAGATCACGCGAATTTCAAAAATTCAGTTGGCTAAAATCAGCTGTTCCTTTTACATAGTTATCGGCGATTTTGACGCAGCGGCTTTATCAGAAGGCGCATTTTTAGTGAATTTTCTGCTACAGCACAAGGACAAGTAATCAAAGCAGTTTTTTAGGGATAATGCAAATTTCAACTGTGCTTTTCTTTTTCCAAAAATAAGCGGAATGTTTGCGAGAAGTTTTCGAGTGATCAACACCATATATAACGTAGCATTGCAGTTGATATGTTGACATGTTTTTAAATACACTTTGCATTTATCTTGGATTTTTAATTTTTGTTGAACTAGGATATTCATGTGATTTCTAATCTATATGAAATGATGAAATCTTAATATAACGATCTTCTCTTTTTGACGTTACTGTTGAGGGATGATTTTAGTATTGTGGGGAGATATAATTTCATTGCTGGCTGTGGAGTGGTAATGTCAGTACTGTGCAGGGATTATTTTCTGCATTGTGTACATTCTGGAGGTTGTTTAGTTATGGTTCAGTACCGTGGTTGTAAAATCTAAATTTTCGATGGGACGTTGGGAAGCTTTTTACTTGGTAGAGAGCGACTTCCTTCAGAAATTCCAAAGAGCATTTAGAAGTCTAATTTTATTGGGAATACGCCTCCTGTTTATATTTTACTTCTACAGTACTGCATCACCTCTACAATGCAAAAATTATCGATTCACGGTACTGCACAAGCTCCACGCTAATGTTTAGGTGTGTCCAATACTATTATGCTGGCTATATCTTCGAGCCCATTTGTTTGTTTAGAAATCAGTTACATCTTGGAGTGTGTGTGGAGCTTAATCGCACCCAATAATTTGGAATTTAGTTGTCATACCGAAGCTTTATTCAAAATTACATACAGTTGCAGGTAGGGCACAGAATCAAATATCAGCTGCTTGAACTATGTTAGCAAACAGTTGGCATGCATTTGCCCAGTCTTGTGGAGGATACCCCATGTTGTTCCTTTCAACTACATATCTAAAATAAGTAACCAGGTCTTTGTCATCACAATCAAGAGCCTGTGCAGCTTCTGCGTGTACATCGTACTGGTCAAGAATAGAACGAATCTTATTCTCGCTGATTTCTTCACCACGGTCAAAATAACCAAACCATTCCGGAATATGATATAGTTGATCAGGGATACCAGAGACAGCTGCATGCCTTGATTTCCTTATCAAATGATTATTCCACTCTTGAACAACATTGTCTAGATCAGTTTGAAGGAGTCCTGAGTATACAAACCATGCACACTCCATGTGCACATGGCTTCCAAGTACCAAAAGGCCACTGTCCACGAGACCCTTGAAATAGTCAATTATCCAAGCGGAGTAACCACGTTTGTAGTGGGACCACCAGTTCTCTATCCTTTGATTCGAAGGTGATGAGCCATACCTGTGCGCTTTCAAGTCCTTTTTTAATGCACTTTGAATGCCTGCAATTATACCGTTTTCTGTCCCACAGTCTGTTTGAACAATGGCAGGACAGCAGCCGTACTTTTGGAGCGCACTGACAAAATAGCTGCCTGTTATAACCGGATTATTGTTACTTCTCCCAACTTTAAGCCACAAAACTTTCCTCGAAAAGCCGTCGACGCAGCCATGTATAGGAAAACCATATGGTTTAAGCTTGTCATATCCGTCTAAGTGCCATGCTGCGTTTGGGCCACCAGATATGTACTTTCTTCGTGTGAGCCTTCTGGCTTGACGCTGCGCAGCCGCAACAGGATCCACCTCGTGGAGGAGCCGCATTACTGTATCTCGTGGAACAGTCAAGTTATGTTTGATCTTGAGTCTGTTCCACATAGACCGATAACCCATCAACGTCCCTGGTCCTTTCACCTCCCCTTGAATCACCTCACGAACATTATCTTCACATAAATCAGCTCCTTTTCTTTGCATTCCATACTCTCTCAAACGACGTTTTAAAGTACTAAGGCTCCATTCTATTTGATGATACTTGGCGAGAAACATCAAAATTGATTCGTACTGATATCCCTTGTGGAAATAATGCTCTACAATGTCCCTCTCACTGCCATTCTCTGCAACAGCCTTAGTGTGCGAATCTTCCTTCTTCTTTGCCCCACACTGTCCACAGAAAATGTCATCACTGCGAAGCAAGTGGCCACAGTTGCAACAATACATCTCTGACTGGAAGCTAAGGGACAATCCACAAGCTCAGGCCTGGAAGCTTAGGCCTGATGGCGGTATTGCAAAATATTTGAGAATTGAAACTTAGATTTGTAAAATATTTCAGGATTTGAGAATTGAAACGTGGATTTGCAAAATATTTCGGGATTTGAGAATTGAAACGTGGATTTGTAAAATATTTCGGGATTTGAGAATTGAAATGTGGATTCGTAAAATATTTTGGGATTTGAGAATTGAAATGTGGATTTGTAAAATATTTTGGGATTTGAGAATTGAAATGTGGATTCGTAAAATATTTCGGGATTTGAGAATTGAAATGTGGATTTGGAAAATATTTCGGATTTGAGAATTAAAATGTGGATTCATAAAATATTTCGGATTTGAGAATTGAAGTGTGGATTCGTAAAATATTTCGGGATTTTGTGAAGAAATAAGAATCCAAGAGGGTGGCATTAGGGGATTTCATACTAAATTGAGGATTTAATAAAGAATTCAAGATTTCATTTAGAAACAAGGATTTAGGAAAGAAAGAGGGATTGACCCTTCTCGGCTTCCGTACAAGGGGGCAAAACTGTCCTACATAAATCAACGGAACCATGAGTCAAATCTATCGTCCTATCTCTACGTACTAAATCTCTAACTACGAAAACTGACTACGCCCACAATCCTAAATATACGTCAATCATCAAAGTGTCATTCAAACATAACAAACGGTTCAGCTCAGCATAGGGCTCAAATCTTTAAAAAGGTGGGTGTAAATTTTTTTTACATTTTTCTTTAAATTAAATGGCTTGAAAGGAACTTTGGGTACTTTGCCGTAAATCTGCCGTGGAAATTTTTAGATATCTTGATTATTTTCAAAATGGCGGCATTTATTATTTTTGAGGCTGTGACGTCATCAAATTTCTAAATCCTAAACCAGAAGAGCGACAGATTTCTGCTTGCGACCATATTGTAGACCTTCATAAACTATGGTTTTCTTGAAGATTGTATCATTTTTCCTCTATTAATTTAGGATTTACGACGATTTAAATTTTTTCAAGATTTTCCATGAATTCTTTCAAAAAACTTCTAAATGCCGCCATTTTGAAAATAAGCAAGATATCAAAAGATTTCCACGGCAGATTTACAGCAAAGTACCCTAAGTGTTTTTTAAGCAATTTAATTCGGAGAAAATTGTAAACAAATTTTACACCCACCTTTTCAAAGATTTGAAAGATTTGAGCCCTATGCTGTTCAGCTCAGCGAAGCGTGGTCTCTAAACAACAACAACAAAACGTCACGATAGAGAGAGTTAATAGTGAAGAGAAAAAAAATTACAGGTTCTGCAATTAAATCCATCTTACTAGAAATAACTTTCAGTTATCAACTGCGCGCAGTAAATGTAAAAATAATACTACAGTAAACGGCATTACACCCCTCAGATAGATATTTGTTGACCCTAATAAATCCATAAAAAAATTCGTACATGAATTCTTACTCTTTTTTGCTTTTGGCGTTTGTCATTGTCTTGGTATTATTGCAGGTAAATTGTGCATATCCTGTAAATGTTGGTGTATCGTTTTTGGAAATCTATAAATTTTAGGGTGTGATTTCACATGTTAAAATGCAGGGCCTCTTTTAACATACTAGCTGAGTGGGCTATTGCCCCCCTAGTCCCTTCTTTACATCTATTGTTTCACATTTTCAAACAATAGGCATATTGTCCCTTTTAATCAAGGAAGCAATTGATTGCCCCCCCGAGTCCTAGTCCCTTAAAAAAGGTCCTGTTAAAATAGCACACCCCCGTCATCTCCCTATTGAAGTTACCCCCCCCCCTCCTCACGGGCTTGAAATAGATCTCAATGCAGGGGGTGCTTAACTTGGCTCTTACTGTTCCTTCATTCCGTATTCCATCTCTTATGCCACGTAGGAGAGGGTAACGAAGGCAGTGACAACAGTTTATTATGTTGAATCAATGCCTATTGAAAATACGATTGTATGCAAGCACTGAATTACGGCAATTTCAGTATTGTGCAGCTGAAAGAAAAATCAGCATTCTTTGCATTCATCTCATGATGTTGACTTTTATGAAATCTTCGTTGCATGAAGTTGAACTCGCAGCTATTAGTCTCTTCCCCGTTTCAAGGCCAAACGAAATATTTAATATATCGATGGAAAGAACTGAAACAAGTATGGAGCTGCACAAACTTACTGCCGTCTGTTATTGTCATGAATCGTGGAGAAAGCTCTATTGAGTCGCCACTACTTCAGCTTTAGGCCGTTCAGACATTGTGTTCTATTTGGGCTGCTATTCAACATATGTCGTATCATGTGACACATTTTAATCGAATTCCATATACCACGTGATCACAAATAGCTGCGCATGCGTCTCGCGCATGCGCGAGTGGTAGACCACAAAATAGTTGTAGCACAGAATATTATGCTTGCTCCTTCGTCGCGCGCAATTATGCTTGCTCCTTCGTCGCGCGCAATCAACATTCTCATCATCCTCAGCAATAATTGTTCTATGGAAATTTCTGACTAGGAAACCTTTGAAAACTTAAATTAAAGCATGATCTATGAATGTATGACATTTTTAGTAAAAAAACAAGCAAAATAAACTGTAAATATATCGTTTCTTGCAGTCATCCAAAATTCCGTGAAAAACTTCCGAAACAAAGACACCCACACTTGGTCTCTAAATTCAAGTTATATCACAGAGGCCGATAAAATGTTTTTCTTCCTGGGAACGGCAAAATTTCGCAAAAACTTCCTGCGAAAATTGTTTCGACTTGACATTGATTCAGTGGATTGTACAGCGTAGTTCGTGCAAGTTATAAGTAGAATATAATTCACATGCTACTTGGTGAAATTTAACATGTTCATAAACCAACAAATCAAGGTTTAAACTCAACATAACATAAAACAAATACTTATATTGCATACAAGTTCAAGAATGAATGCTAGGTAGGTAGTTCAAAAATAGGCATTGTCAAACTACGGCTTAGATTTTGAGATATTACTCAATTACATTGAAAAATGTTACTCTCGTCTGAAAATCTGACTGTTTGTTATTAGGCTTTCAATAATCTTGATGATAGGTTGACCTAGACGAAATCACCTTTTTCCAAATTCTAAATACAAGCCTCTTCGTCAATATTCTGCTGAAATAAAGTTACTTCAGCAATTCAATTTTGTTTTCTCGATAACAATTATGACAGGTTCTTTTGTTTTGAAGGCAGCATAAAAAGTTAGCCTTTTTTCAAAAAATTTCCTGCGGCCTAAAAGTCTTGCCAAAAATTGTCTGGGAACGGCGTTCCCTTGTTCCCACACTTTATCGGCCTTCTGGATATATCAAAGGAGGAATCTTTGAAATGGGTCTGTTTGATTAATTTCTGAAATTTTCCAAAAGGTTTAACTTCGTTTCACTCACTCTCGGTACAGCTACCAAAATTCGTAGGCAAATTTTTGGATTTTTATAAGAACCACTTCTCTTTTGAACCTTTCGGCTAAAGTCTTGGAAGAAATATTTTGAATTTGGTAAAAAAACAGCTTGCAATAACGCTGTTACGAGTGTTAGATGGTTAAAGAAGGTAATTAATTGGGTTTTCGCGTTGTACTATTCTTAAATTTTAGATCCAAAAATAAAAAACCTGCGCTCAGCTAAGAACGAGAAGTACCGGGTGTCCCAATAAAAAGTACTCCCGTTTAAAAAATTACCAAAACTCGAGTATCAAACCTATCATAAAATTTTCTTTTTGATCTCCTTTGTTAATGTTTCAAATATATAAAGATAATAAAATGTTTGTTTTCAATACTTAAAGGGTATACAATAACAGGTTGAGAAACATTATTCTGAGCTATACTCTTTAAGCAACATCGTAAATCTTGCTTAGGAGCCCTTATTTTGATATTTTTCATTGTCCTTCAAGTCAACAATGATAGTTTGCGTTTCTCTCTGACATTTATGACCAAACTAGAAGCTTAATGTACAAATAGAAATTAATCTGGTAGTAATCATCAGTGCTTTTTGCAGTATGTTTCAAAACCAGGTAGCCTTAAAAGGGGTTAAATTCGCTGACTTTAAAACCAATCACAAGATCAGCAATACCTGGGAAAATAATTTGGTCTTTGATCTACTTGCCAAAAAAAAAGAAATTTCAATATCGGCCAAGTAATCAAATTTTGATGATTTTTCAAACAGGAGTACTTTTTTGGGACACCTGGTAGTTGTTATGTAAGGGTTTTTATTGTATTTATTGCAGTTAGACTGACCTATATTCCTTTTAAACCAATAGATAACAAAGTCGATGCCAGTAACCCAAAGAATTATGAATCTCGAGATCAAGACGAGGTCGTGGCAGATTTTGATGATGATTTACAGAATCTAGACGATGTGGTGGACGAGGAAGACGCTTTGAAAGATGATTTGAATGATGAGAAAATGGAATCTAATGATTTCGGGCCCCCGGTCGCCATCAGCCGCAGAAGAATCGATGTGCTAACATCCGCTTCAAGAAGAAGAAGCGATAATGCAAGAAGAAGATGGGGATGGTAATGGGGAAATAAACATTTTAAACATTTGTGAAAAATAGCTACTGATACTTTTGCAGTGAATCTACTGTAATCAAAAGCCTTCTGAAGAGTGAAGCTTTGGCCTAAATAAAGCCCACTAATCAACATACATACCTTCGGTCCTTTGTTAGCTTGAAAGCATTCTTATATCAATTTGATATTCAATTTGTTTTCCTATCTGTGTAATTACCTGCTCGCTCTCCAAGCTGTCACAGATCACCTCATTGGGCAGCCATTAAACTAAGGGCAAAATTATTCTGAACCGGCATACCTTGCACGTGCCATCCCTTTGTTGTCGGCCATTGTAATGGACCATTAAAATGGCGACAACAAATAACCACAAAGGATGTATTCACAAAGCATGCCGGTTGCAAAGGCCCCTTCGATGGCTGCCAGGGACAGGGAGGAGATTTGATGTGCTGTGACAGCTTGGAAACAGAGCAGGTTATTACACAGAAAGGAGACAAATTGGATATCAAATTGCTATAGAGAATGCTTTAAAGCCAACAAAGGACTGAAGGTATGTTGATTTGGGTTTGGGCCTAAACTTCAATCTTCATAATACCCTTGCTGTAGCGGCGCCTTTGCTGCCGACTTTACAGATTCTGAATTTGACACATAATATATTCGAGGCAGATGTTTACAGCGTTTATTTTTCTTTCGATACACCTGGTGAATCACAACAAATTATCAATATGTTTGCAAAAATATACGCCACGAGTTTACACACCAATTTCAACGTATTATAGTTCATGTTAAAGAAGAAAAATTTATTCCACACCCATTTTATAAGGATTCGGGGAATTCTCCACCCATCCCATTTATCCAGGACCACCAGTTCATTCTGGACTCGAGAGTAGGGATATTTATAGGAGACGTAGCATTCTTTTATGAATTGCATTTATCGCCAAGTTAAAACAGGATTCTTATTGAAAGCGTGCAAACAAGTAATTCGCTTTTCGACCCGAGTCTTGACGCGCAGTTCGTCATCATTTTCGAAAGTCTCCGATTTCTTCACCCACACTAACGAGTTTTCAAAGGGCTCCGGTTCGGTGGACAAAACGATCCGTTTTCGAATGCTACCAAAATCTCTTGCGCTGCACATTCTTTTCTACCTCCTCAGAACTCGTTGCTTGATTACATTGATACAAATAACAGCACTATCAAAGGTGACCTGTGAAGCAAAGCAATCTTAGCACCCAGTGTGTAGCATTGTTAAGCCTAGTTACCATGTAAATAGTCAAAAACAGTGGTAACAGAGAACGCCCCACCTCTGGTACATGACAAACAGGTGGACAAAAGCAGTTGTTTTACTATATAAAGCGTGCTTAGCTTTATTTCTATTGTCATATTCGTGGAGGCATAACTATAAGGAGAGATATGGAAAGAACGCTTTCTTAGGAGGTACACTCTCTCTCCAGGCGTAGAGTACTATTCTCCAGGGGAGAAACATAAAAAGATGCAAGATCAAGTGGGCTTCGTTGATTCGATGTCCTTCCGCTTGTACAAAGAAAATACGAGTGGGTTTGGAGCATACAGGGTGTCAAAATCGTTAACAATAATCTGATTGTGATTTTTTTATAAATAAATGTATCCCACAAAAAAAACTTCATTGCATGGATTTAATTTTCGAAGTAAGAAGAAGCCGGTTGTTGTTGTTGGCCTAACTAGGAAAGATGAAGCTCGTTCTCCTGATTACAATATTGGTTTGCATATCATCCTTCACAGGTAAGTTTGACAAATTTTAAACTATTCCAAAGCTTATAAAAATAATTTTTCAGACTAAGGTCTGCAGGGTGACACAATGAACGTAAGATAGATATGCGTATGTTTTTAAAAGAAACTAAGAATTTGAGCCATTACTGAAAGTTTCTTAACCCTATTCTACATGGGTAAATCAAGTACTACTTTTTCATGGGGAGGGGGCAAAAAAGGCCCCCCCAGATTTTCTCAGCAACCGTGATGTCTACGGCAATGCAAATTGGTACACATGATTACAAAGCAATTATGATTCTAAAAATAGAATTATATGCAAATTAACCACGTGACGTGTTGCTAGGCAACGCAAAAACAATGGAAATTTGCTGATTTTGGTTCTTGTCCTAAAAACTTAAATTTTTCAGAGGAAAATTGTCCATGAACATCGTTGAAGCTATCTATATGATGATTATTGATTGTTCTTGATGAAAAATGCCAACAATCAAATTTTTTGAATTCTATTGTTATAAAAACTGTCAATCAAAGTCATAAATGATACCCTAGCAAATTCAATGATGCCATATTGGCATTTTTGACCAAGTTTTAGTCATATAAACTAAAGGAAATTGATCTTGAGTTGTTAATTGATCAATTTCAATCATAACATACTGATTATTTCATATGTTTATCATAGATATGACGTCATATGTAAGTATGACGTCATTTATCTTAAATTTTGCTGACGTTAGCAAAACACACAAAATTATATATCAAATGAAAGTAGACTTCAAGACAAATTGATTGGTACCAATTTCATGGAAATCAAATGTCTATGAGAAATGTTATGCACGTTTTAACGATTTTCTTTGAGACCTCTCTCCAAATATGGGCATGGCATAGTCACGTGACCAATTTTTTGACAATGACCTATTGTTTATTTGATACAGTATTAAATTTTATTAAAAGTCATACAGGTTCTAGTATTTTATCACGTGTAGTTTTAGAGCAATTAGAGGAAGTTTGCTTAGGGGGGCCTTTTTTGCCCCCCCCCCATGTAGAATAGGGTTAAAATTATCAGATTTTGAGTACTCAAGATTTTCTTACGAGTTTCTTACGAGTTCCATAACAATCTTCATGTTTACTTCCCATGCCCTAATGAACAGTTCAAACGAAGTTTTTTTTAAACCTTTCCGACGTTTAGACATTACTCAAGTACCTTCCGAGTACTATGATACAGGAACCAAGTGAAAATAAAGTAAAAATATGCCAAGGATGTCCTTGACTAAAATAAATAGTTGCTCAAAAAACTTTCTTAATTTTTTAGCGATCTGAGGATACCGGAGCATGCGCATATCAGACGAAAGATTTCTCTAGCGAAAAAACCCGTTCGCTGAAAGTTGAATTGCTTTCAAATTTTTCTTTTTAGTTAGAGCAGAAATTTTTTTGCTCAAGTGAAAATACGCCTTTAATCAAATCGACCGATTTTACTAATTTTTGCTGAAATCCATAGATCAAAGTATCTCGTTTGGTATTTATGACAACAATTAAGTTTCGTAAAAGTGATTTGAATAACACAAGCGGTTTTACAGCTTTCGTTAAGCCACTTGAACAGGCTGGTTAATGTATTAGCTGCTAAACTAATTAAATCAAATGCGTCTAAATCCCCATTAAACCCCACAGATACCCAAGTCAATGCCAAGGAGCTGCAGAACGTTGAATCTCGAGATCAAGACAAGGTAGTGGCAGATTTTGATGATGGTGATAATTTGCAGCTTCCAGAAGACGTGGTGGATGAGGAAGACGATCTAACCGAAGATTTTAATGAAGAGAAAATTGAATCTTCCAATGATGCAAAGGGCTTTTTTGGCAGCAAAGGGGGTTTCAGATTGGGCAGAAAATCGCTCGCATACACTTCAAGACGCAGAATTAAAATAAAGAAGCATGGAGCGCCAAGAAGAAGATGGGGAGGTTGGAAATGAGGATCTAAACATTTTTGAACATTTGTAAACATTGCTGATATTTTTGTAATAAAGGTTCTGTAAAGGAACGTTAATATTTATTGTTTAAATTATAAACAAACAATTTGCACGTATATGAAAATTATCTTCAGATATACCAGTTAGATATTATCTATGTTCTTTACTCTTTAAGCCTCATCTTTACGAGCAAATTTTCCTTTTAACGTTAACGTCCTTGTACACCCGGTCACACGATACTTGAAAACCAGGTGTCATATTGGTGAGATTTGCGATAACACAAAATTAATCATGCAAACACTTCAATTGTTTTTATTCGCGGACATTTTCACGTTTGTCAAAATTTTAAGAAACAAAGGAAACTGTCTTTGAAGATCTGGTTTCTTTGTGGCGCTTTCTTAAGGGATGTTTCTATTTATCTTATGCAGCTAAAAAATTCAATTCATGAGGCCTTGGGACAACATTTCACAGCACTATATTTCGAAGCTCATAGAGGATTGGAAATCCCCATATTTTAACAAAAAAATCTTATTTTGTGTAGACAAGAAAGCGTAGCAAGCACTTTAAAAGTCATGGATTAAGTCAAGGTAATCCCTGGCCTAATTTAAAAATCATTGATTAAGTCAAGGTAATCCTAGGCCTAATCTAACGAAGGACTCGGACACTGGGAGGGATCAATCCACAATTTTCAAAGACAGATAGAAAAAACGACACCTACTTTTATTAAGATTAATGATATAACGACACCTACCTTTATCAAGAGCTGCTTTATCCATATCCAAGCAGAGAGGCCTCGTTGACGAGAGGCAACAGCACCATGTAGAGGCTAGCAACTCAGTACAATGTTGACCATTTACCGGGTGGGTCAAAAATACATATCCACTGTTTGAAAGGCATACTACAAACACCCTGCCACCAATTTGCATGGTTCTGAAATCTTTCAAACAAGTTTTGAGGATTTTCGTCTCCTTTTCTCTTTGAAAAGATAAACTTACAAATACCCATTTTCCTCCATTTTTCTATCAAAAGCAAAGACCAGACTCATTTTGGTTGAGATTTTGATTTAAAAGCCACATTTGTTCTAAACATGGATCGGAAAGCGTAGTGGCATTGGAACAGCTCTCTTTCTCCTAAAAAGCATCAGCTCAAGCCACAAAATATTCTTCTGTTATCAAAATACAGAAGCAATAAAGAATAACAGAGTCTGCTCATAGGTGAGCAAACGTTTTAGGCAATCTCATGGAAAACAATTTTCAGATAAGTCCTGATCTAAGCACGAACAGCATTCTCACAGTTTCGTTTTTGAATTTCTCAAAGATAAGTTTAGGCTGCATCCAGACAAAACGCGGAATATCTTGCATAAAAAACATGGTTTTTGCAGCATGACTTTTCAAAGAGTGCATACATTTTTCGACGCATCTGGTAGCACAACGAATAAGGTGGCTAAAGCAAATTTCACTCACCCTGGGCATTTCTTTAGCCAGTGATTCTAGTGTGTTGATCGTCTTCAAAGCAACTTCAGCTTCTAGTACATCAGATGAGAAGCCACTGACGGTTGAAATAGCCAATGCGAAGCAATATCCCTAGCAGTCAAAATACACACAAATTAGAATACATTAAATCCTAAAGTTTCAGGCGGTTAAAGTTTCTAACAAAATTTTTTCCAAAATTTTTTTTTCGATCTACTTTTAAAAGCGTCCACAACTTTTTTTGGCTAAATTTCTTGCTGACGATATTTCTAATAGAAGACTTTAGTGCCGATCTTTGGCTAGACTTGGGGGTTAATTCTATGGAAAAATAACTCATTTCAAGCGAAATATTTGAGCAATGAGCTGTAAAAAGAAAACTGTTCCCGATTTTTCAAAAAGTCCCAAACTTTTTTATATAAAGTTTTTTGTGCGAAACTGTCCCGTCCGCAACACTTGGATCTAATTACACGGGCTGTACGAAATATTCGGACTGGTCTTTGGAAAATGTTGTGGTAATAGGTTGCGGTTTTTAAGATTAAATTCGCCGCGATGTTTTCACAGCGGCTTCATGTTATTTAGTATTTCTAGACTTATCAAAGGCTTTTGATAGGGTTTGGCATGAAGGATTGATATACAAGTTAGAGTGTAAAGGTATATCTGGGAATCTTCTTAACCTTGTGAAGAACTATCTAAAAGATCGTAAACAGCGCGTGGTATTAAATGGGAGAAGTTCGGAATGGGCAGCAGTATCTGCAGGTGTCCCGCAAGGCTCGGTTCTTGGTCCCTTGTTCTTTCTTATCTATATCGATGACCTCACTGAAAATGTAGCTGCTGGAGTTAAATTGTTTGCTGATGACACTTCTCTCTTTTCGGTTGTTGAAAACGAAAATGAAACTGCATTGAAATTAAACAGTGATCTTGAAAAACTTCGTACCTGGGCATGGCAATGGAAAATGAAATTTAATGCAGATAAAACAGAAGAAGTCTTGTTTTCTTGTAAGCGGAATAAGCCTGCCCACCCAACCCTTAGGCTTGGTAGCAGTGATATAATTGCAAAAATTGAACATAAGCATCTTGGTATGATACTTGATTCTAAATTGGATTTCCAAAGTCATGTTAATGAAGCTATTGTTAAAGCAAGGAGAGGAATTGGGATGATAAAGTATCTTTCCAGGTATGTTTCCAGAGAGGTTCTTGATATGATATATAAGCTACATGTAAGACCACATCTCGACTACGGCGATATAATCTACCACAAATTTGAC
>REGM01000159.1:201255-213989 GCA_004194415.1 Aurelia aurita | reverse complement strand
TTATAGAATGGTACTCGACACTGCGTTCGTCATGTTTTCACTAGACCGAGCCTACTACATTGAGTTTATATATTGTGTTAGACTGTTAGTTGTTGAAAGGTAATTAGAATATAGTGTTGATCAGTAAATATAGTTATTTTCGTTTGAGTGTAACGAATTAGAAAATAACTAAGTTAATCATAAACCAACCATCAATTTCTGAAATGGAAACAATTTAAATAAGGAGAAATTTAGATTTCTTACCATAATTCAGAACTGGCAACTTCTTCCTTCAAGTCCGCTTCACTGTCTAACCTTCCTTGGTTGAATAATAGTGAGAGATCAGCTTTCCTACCCTGAAGAAAAACAAGGAGCTAAATAACAAATTACACACGCTTACGCCAGTTTTCAAGGATCCTCCTCGATCATTACACTGAGTTGCCACCAAGAAGGACACGCAATACAACAATCTCGTCCCCAGAGTGAGTTCGTTGCTCTACCTGTACTCTGGGATGCAAGTGGCCGTTCTGCAATCTGATTGGTTATTCGAAAACAATAGCAGAATTCTAATTATTACTCAAAAACTTACTAATTATTCAAATAATAGCAACATAATTTAGTCACTAGGCAACGACCGTTGCAATGAGACTGCTTTGTTTTAAATCGAGGCTATATAATTAGTGTTACCTGGCCAGACATAAATCCATAATGGCTGCTAATCTGTCCATTTTTTTGACAGATTTGTGCAATGTGTACCAGGGTGTTCATTCTGCTTCGTGATCAGCGCATGACGTAAGAACACCCTGGGAACGAGGTTGGCAATACAATGTATTTCCTATTATGCTACACCTAGTAGAACTAAAAAGTCTCCAAAAGCAATTTGCAAGAAATTCTAACAAACCTCAACAACAACATCAAAGACTTGACTCATCATTCGTGCCCAGGCCGTAGGTGCAGTCATTGCTTGTTGCCAATCCATATGCTCTATCGAAACCTTGAAAGGAACACAAAAATATCAACAGCAACAACAATAGGATCAATATTTTCATTAAGTTCTTAGGGAGTCAGAGAAAACTGAGGTCTATCAGCAGAGCCCTGACAAATGATAAAACTTCCTACAGACAAAAGTATGTTTTTCGTGGAACCTTACTCATGGGCCAGAAGTTATTTGTTTGATTTAGAAACCTTCCTCGCAGTCAATAACCGTGTGACCGCAATGTTTTCCTGACTCTATCTATCAGATTTCTGGCCTTCACTAGAGCCTGGGATCAATTTTTATTCGACAGAAAGTAAGGATATCTCTAAGGATTTTGCAAATCTGTCCTCCGTGAATGCTACAAGTTTCAAGAATTCCTTGTAATAAGAGAGAGAAAACTGAGAGTCTATTGCATCCTCTAGCGCGAGGAGTACGAAAAAACGGTCGAAATTTTAGAAAACAAAATGGTATTTTTCTTTAAAGCAAAAGAATTTTTGTCCTGAACGTTTACGAGATTTTTAGGTGATATCCCCCCTTGCTCTAGCGATTCTCACAAGGAATGCTTCACCCGGAGGTGATAGCGTATTTCTTTGTGAGTGATCCCAAGAAATGAGAAGTCAACCTGAAGAATTAGCTACTCATGGCAAGACGAAAATATGCAGTTTCTAAGTCCTTTACCACTTGTGCATTGCAAATTACATATCGGCTATTCTAATTTGAATGTCTTGTTCAAAGTGAACAGAAATATTGACCTCGTTCAGCAAATTATCAAGTATCTGTCTATGAATTTTCGCATCTTCAATCAAGTGACGTCTTCCAGTCTTTTCGTTCTTCCCCAATTGCACAGAGCTTTTGTAACAGCAGAGAAGACCAGCTGAAGAGGAAATAAGAGAATTTTTTAGAGGAAAGATCTATGACTTAAAAAACGTACTGCAACTTTCGTAATTTTTAAAGACAACCCGGAAGCATCTAAATCGTGATGCCATTCACAAACTTTCAGAAAGGCCATGCTAGGAAATTGCTACCACGAATTTGATGCTCCTGAGATAAATAATACACTTAATATGGCTAGTACCTAGCGCCTGTAGCCTTGTACAAAACAACATAAAAAGAGTGGTATTATTATGGAGGCAACCCAGTTCTACATAAAGAAACCAACCGAGAACTAAAGTTCTACTTTGCGCAAAGTTTCCACACCCATTCCAGGTACTATTAGCAGAATCTTCTGCTTTTCTTACAACTAATGTTCTATTCAAATTCTCCAGGTCTAAATAAGATGAGTAACTCTCTCATTATGTTTAATCATGTGAAAAATACCAGCACTCAACCCTGAGATCTTGAGTAGTTCCTAGCACGGTTTTTGCCGGATCTCATCTCAACTAGAGAACGATGTTTCGGTAAGCAGTTCACAAACGTCAGTCCTAACAGGAGAGCTGGTTCGTTATTCCAAAGTATAATAAAGTTCACAAGTCAAAAATACCGGATACAGCACTTACCAGCAAGGCTAGGTATTACAGCAGGTCGATTCGATTTCTCATACATTGATTTGAAGAAATCAGGAATACCGTCGATGAATTTGTCATACGCAGATCCAAGTCTCTTTGCTGTGTTTGCACTGCTTATATTCCGAGGCATTTCTTGCACTTCTTTTGTTAGTAACTTCGATATGAGCACGCTGAAACCTAATGATGAGATAAAAGAAGGTACATTTCGGCCTAGTTTATCTGCTCATCGACCGAGTTAGACTTGGGAGCAAGTGCAACATTAGTGTTATTTGTTGTTGTTGTATGCTTATTTTAAATTGACAAACAATTCCTTACTTTCTATTTACAGAATATGTACAAAGAAGACTAATCTACATTGATCATAAAAAAAGGGATAATGGAGATAATTTACAATATCCAATGAAAAGGATGAAATTTTTTCGGTATATTCACAAACGCTATACACAGAATAAGACTAAGGGGGACGACTGCACTTTAGCGGACCTACTACAAACAAGGGAAGATTTATAACAATAGCATCCATAGATTTTGATTGACATGCCAGTGCAAAGCGATTAGCGTTTGCAAACAAAGGTATTTCAACGGTTGACTAGTAAACTGGCAAATGTAAATAAAGAATACCGCAAAAAACAGCCTGAAACCGGCGTGGCTAACTAACTTGTTGTGCAAACGAAAGGGGGTTGTACGAGGAAACGTATCGAAAGTAGAAGAGTAGATCTTCGATTATATTAGGTACTTGAAAAGCCAGAACACGGACTTCACCGACTAATCAAGTGAAAATCATTGAAAGAAGGATGGTCCAATTTAAATATAGGACGTTTAAAGATTTCAATCTTTTCTTAGTAAAGTACAGTACAAAAAAACATCTTTCTCTCGATAGCCTTTTGGGGTTTTTTGTCACCCAGATAATTAGCTTGCTTTGTTTACTGAAGAAAAGTTGTACAATTTCATGAAAATTTAATTTTGGTTATAATCATTGATTTAAATTGCCGTCGCACATACCGGGTGTCGCTTCATCTTTGAGACCTTCCAGCAACGCTGCATATGATGGTCCAGAGATCATTTCTTTTGATGGATCATAAGAATCATCTTCAGGCCTCTTTTTCATGTTATGCTTTCTCAAAAGGAAATCAATAGTCCACGATCGTACCTAAAAGAAATAGAGATTAAAAGTCTTATATTAAAACACACGGCTTGCATCATAGACTAGACTTTAGTTTATCAGAAGTGTGGTAGTCTTTACTAAAATTGACTTTCAGAATGGAAATGTGAGATGGTAAATAGGCTTGTCTATACATAGGACAAAGAAAATACTCAGTCGCAGCATTGTTTCTTTGGTTATATATCATAGTGTTTCACCAACTTCTATTTGANGATCATAAGAATCATCTTCAGGCCTCTTTTTCATGTTATGCTTTCTCAAAAGGAAATCAATAGTCCACGATCGTACCTAAAAGAAATAGAGATTAAAAGTCTTATATTAAAACACACGGCTTGCATCATAGACTAGACTTTAGTTTATCAGAAGTGTGGTAGTCTTTACTAAAATTGACTTTCAGAATGGAAATGTGAGATGGTAAATAGGCTTGTCTATACATAGGACAAAGAAAATACTCAGTCGCAGCATTGTTTCTTTGGTTATATATTGTTCATGGTGTGTCACCAACTTCTATTTGAATGGGATATTTTTAGATTGTTTTGCTCTTTGCAAATGCAAGCTTTTAACCTTGCATAAACCCTTTAAGGATAAAATAGAATAGATCTGTTTGATCCCTCAGTGCAACCAAGGGTAGTCAGGCACCTCAAGAGTACATCTACTAATCTACTTCACACGAATTTCAATTGTTTATCCAGCCAATGAAATCTATCTCTTTTTGATAGCTCTTGTCCCCTTTGTCTCTTTGTTTCGCAAAGTTGTTTTCTAATTGGCTGCCTTCAATCCGGGACAATGGTTCGCATGCGAACGTTCGCAAGAAATCAAACATTGCAAACAGGTCAAAATCGCATTGCGAACGTTCGCATGCGAATTACAAACAAAAGATCGCATGCGATTTGCGAATTGCGAATGAAGTGGAAATGGGCCTTAAGAATGTGTTTTCTTTCCTGCCAAGCTGTCACTGCAACTTAACTAAAACTCCTGTCTTTGAAAATTTCATAAATAATCAAGCTTTGTAGTTTACCTTCTCCGGTAATTGTGCAACGACAAACTCTTCTGCTCGGAAATTTTTCAAGCAGCCCAGTGCCGCGGAGCCAACGTTTCCATTCTATAGAAAGAGAGAAGGAAAACTTCAAAAATGTTGCTGTAGTAAATAATACTGTCTGACAAAATAGTAATTTGCTTATGAATTGTGGAAGATTCACCCAGTACTTTTTTTTTATCTCTCTATGTAATGGCCACCAGGTTGGCATAGTCTATTGCTCCCAGTGGTATCGTCTTTGTAGTGTTTGTAGAGTAGTTTGTAGGTAGCGTAATTAGTAAATTTGTCTTGTAAATATTTTAATGGAATATAAAAAAATAAAAAAATTGTGGAAGAACAAATTGAAGGAATAATTGCTTACTTCGTGATTGACTTGTTCCCAGAGGAAATTACAGGCATCTCTCTTGAGGCTCTACGAGAAAGAGAATAGTGGATCATAATACCCTAGCTATGTGCAGTTCTTTCTGAAAACTTATTTCGTGGTCCATACGATCTCCTGGACATGAAATCCAGATGGTTGAAACTTTATCACGTAGTAATCNGTAGCGTAATTAGTAAATTTGTCTTGTAAATATTTTAATGGAATATAAAAAAATAAAAAAATTGTGGAAGAACAAATTGAAGGAATAATTGCTTACTTCGTGATTGACTTGTTCCCAGAGGAAATTACAGGCATCTCTCTTGAGGCTCTACGAGAAAGAGAATAGTGGATCATAATACCCTAGCTATGTGCAGTTCTTTCTGAAAACTTATTTCGTGGTCCATACGATCTCCTGGACATGAAATCCAGATGGTTGAAACTTTATCACGTAGTAATCATGACTCATCGAATAAAAGCATTTAATGAGAAATTTAGAGGAGGGAATCTCAAGTAGAAATAGAATCATATTTCATTTTAGTTCAAATAAAACACGATATAACATCGATTTTAAGAGACCTTGGTGTAATGTTGTTCGCGTTACTAGGTTAACCAAGGATGGCAGTAGGAAATTTTCTTCGAACTTTATTAACAAAACTTTCTCTGCATAGTTTATACTGAGCTGCAGATACAAGGAAAATAAAACCTTTCGGTGTATTTTCATTTTTCTATCATGCAAGCACAACTTCTGGGGGTAATCAGCAGACATCATCAATCTGTGCAAGCGCACGAGCGCCGCTTGCAGGCACAAAATATCAAGACATACTAGTTGCTGGCACCTTTACGGTACTCAGAGAATTTTGAATGCAGGCACATTTTACCTAACCATTTGCTCGCAGGCACAGAATATCTTTAAGGAGGCCTGGTAATCAGACATAAAGTATTCGTTACAAGATAATGTCAAGAACAAGAGTTTAAACTATAGTTTTTAAATGTGTTATCTTACCATGTCAGCTGTAGAATGACCCAGAACACTGGGAGCGATGCTCAACAATGAAATTATTCCCTTGAGAACAATATCAGATTTTCTTGATTGCACTTTTGGAGCAACTACAGCCCAAGCTGTTTGGAAGTCAGCTACCTGAATTGAAACTCAAACTTTAAATAATTGTGCTAAATGAGTCGTATCCTCCACTCTAAATTTTATACCCAGAATGTTAGAATACATCGCATCGTACAGAAAGGGACTATAAAGGCGTATAAAATATGATATATCATGTTTAGAGGAAATATCAGAATATGATATATCATGTTTAGTCCAAAACTACCTGCATTGTAAGGTTTGCCCTAAAAAGGGCTGGTGGAAATTTGAGCACTTGGATTATCGAGAGAGTAAAAACATGGGAAATAGAAATTCTAGTAGCTAAATTCTATCAGACGAGCCAAGACGACAAATGTACAAGCTCCCTGAACGGTTGACAAGATTTTACTGCAGAGCTTAGCGATAATCATTGTATCAAGTTGAAATTGAAATTTTACCTCAAACTCGCAAAGTGATTTCAGCGCCTCTAAAGCCAAGTAAACTGCGCTCTCAGCAACCTCGTTCTTTTCTCCTAAGCTTCGTTTTTCAAAGTCATCAAATATCGTGGATAGTATACCAATAACATCAGTTCCATGCTGAGCAGGCCTATAAGAAAGGAGAGGTATTTAACAACAATGAAATGAATAAAGGTCATAGAACACTGATGAAGGACATAGGACACATATCAGTCATAAAATAGGTCATAAATCACTAGCCAGAGTCTTCAATCAGAAGAAAATATTTGTACGAAAACTGAGTCGCAAAACAAAATAAAAAATCCTTTACAGAAACTTCTTTCTACAAATATCACTTGTTCTCTATTACTGTAAAGAACGCATCTAGATTCTTTAAAGTAAAAATTGTTTCCAAATGTTCACTATTACTGTAAAGAACGCATCTAGATTCTCTAAAGTAAAAATTGTTTCCAAAACGATTTCGTTTTCATTCTTATCTTCTTAAAAGGAACATTTTAGCGAGTCAACAGCCAATTTAGACCTAACGTCACATTGAGCATGATTTAAAGCTACACAAAATGATTAGAGGGCAAAAATCAGCTTTGTATGTAGTAAGTACATACTTCAATTTGCAAATGTCAAATATTGACGCAGCCTTTGAAATTGTGATTTCCTCCCAGATTTTAGCAGTGACCTGGCTCTGTGTGACATCTTTTGACAATAATTGAAGCAAATATGGGAAAACACGTGGCTAGAAAGAGAAACATCAAGATTAACAACTGGATGAAAAAGTTATGTTTGTAGAGCATAGGGCTCAAATCTTTCAAATCTTTAAAAAGGTGGGTGTAAAATTCTATTACATTTTTCTTTGAATTGAATGGCTTGAAAGGAACTTAGGGTACTTTGCTGTAAATTTGGCGTGGAATTTTTTTGATCTGTTGATTATTTTCAAAATGGCGGCGTTTTTATTTTTGTTGAAAGAATTCATGGAAAATTTTGAAAAAATTAAAATCATCTTACATCCTAAATCAATCGAGGAAAAATGATACAATCTTCAAGAAAACCGTATTTTATGAGGGTTTAAAATATGGTGGCAAGCATAAATCTGTCGCTCTTCTGGTTTAGGATTTAGAAATTGATGACGTCACAGCCTCAAATATAATAAATGCCACCATTTTGAAAATAATCAATATATCCACAAATGTCCACGGCAGATTTACAGGAAAGTACCCTAAGTTCCTTTCAAGCCATTCAATTCAAAGAGAAACGAAACATAATTTTGCACCCACTTGTTTAAAGATTTGAGCCCTATGCCTATTTGTAGCCCTGCTTCTACTATACTCAGATTCAAACTATTACTCGGACGTCGATCGAGAGTTCAGGAAGAGAGAAGCTTCGATTGCGAGGAAAGTTCAAGCGTGAAATAAAAGAAATCATTCACACCATTCAAGACATCTGGGGGAGGGCACGCGGAAGACTATGTTGCTTGTGCTGCAAAAACTTCAAAACTGCGCAGCGAGAATTGTGACCAACAGAAGTTATGATTCTTCTGCTAGTGACTTGATAAAAAGTTTTAAATTGGCCTACTGTAGCTGATATGATAAAAACCGAAACAGATTGCATGGTATACAAATCTATAACTGGCCTTGCTCCAGATTACCTATCAGAAATGTTCACAAAAATTCGACATTTGAGAAGTACTGCAACTGATCTCCAAGTCCCACTAACATGTAATGGTCGGCGATAATTCTCATATCGTGGTGCTGGAGTTTGGAACCTCTTGGATTCGGAGGTCAAGCAGGCATCCTCTTTCAAAGCGTTTAAAGACGCTTTGAAGTAGTTTCTTTATTTTCTCTTTTAATTTTATATTACTCATTATTGTAGTTAGAGTAGAATTTTACTTTTTATTTGTACACGTTTAATTTGTAAGATTTTTGCACGGCCCCCTGAAAAGCAGTCTTTCTTGACTGATGGGGCAACCGTGGTTAAAGAATTAAAAATGAATGAAATGAAAGATAGTAACCATATATCAACAGCATTTCATCCAAACTCCCCGGAGTTTGGCGTCCTGCACTTCCCAATCAATCCAGCAATCAACATGGAAATCGCTAAAACCATCACAACAAAACCAACTATTTTTCAAAACGCCTTAAACAAAAACATTTCTGGATTTCCTATGGGGCTAAATCCCTTTTTTGACATCGCAACTGAAAACTATTTGATAAACAAAATAGTGCTGCATTAGAACTTTCGATTTGGCCCTTGGTAAAAATGTACTTTTTTAAAAGATTTGGATTTCTGATGTCACAAAGTAGTTATAGTTTATAAAACTACCTGTCTCTTCCATAGCTCTGTCGTTAATCTGATTGAAAGAGGGAGCAGTGCCATTGAGCTACCTAGCATTGTGATTGTCTTTAGTATTGGAGCTACCATTGGCTGTCAATGAGAATAAAAACATAGATGTAAACTCGTGTCAAAAATTGAATGATTAATGTCAAGAGCTGTGGCAGTATGCCTTTCTTTTACAATAAGATTTTCTTGAAGTGCAATCGCAGACATCTTAGGCCTGTTTTATATGTCGTGCCGCGCCGTGCCGAACCAGTGGAATTGGAGTTCGACCTTAGTTCGACTTGGAGCGCCTCTGTTTTATAAGAAGAAAAATTGTGTCGCGTCGTGCCGTGCCGAACCATGATGACGCATGCGCACAATTGGAAGTTATGAAAATTTTCTTTTCAATTTGAGACGTTTCTTTGGTTAAATGAGAAATTTGATGGAAGGATAAACATCTTCATCTTCCCTCCAAAAAATGTTGATAATATTGCGATAGTTTTTGTTGTAGCATGCATGTGTGAGTACGGTGCGGCACGGCGCGACTGAACTTGGTTTTATAAGTCGGACTGGGTCGACCCAGACGAGAGGCTTTTGGCGTACGGTTCGACTCAGTCGAACCAAATGTCAAGTTGGTTTTATAAGAGTCGCGCCGCGCCGAACCAGACAAAATTGGTCTGAATTCACTCAGTTCGGCACGGCGCGGAGCGACTTATAAAACAGGCCTTAATCTGACAATTTTTTAAGAAAGACACATTTTCTGCAAAAAAGTTATTCTAAATTTTTTCTGACACAGGAGAATAGGCTTCAATTTTTAAAAAGCTACTGCAAATGGCTATTATACTTTTCTTTGGATTGAATGGCTTGAAAGGAACTTTAGGTAGACTTACTCCAAGTCTATTCCGTGGTTATCAGCGCTAAAAGAATATATTTACTTCTGCGGGGGCGTATGCTAGGGGGCGTATGCCACGGGGGCTTATGCCACGAGCACACAGCTAGGGAGAAGCGAGAGGCTCTCGCTTCCCCCTCGCAGTGTCCTCGTGGCATACGCCCCCGTAGAAGTCAATATAATCTTTTAGGGCCTTTTAGCGCTGATAGACCACGGAATAGACTTGGAGCAAGTCTAAACTATAGGTAACTTACTGTAATGATACCATTGAAAAAGAAATATGTAGTAGGTATTTACACAAGTATTTTTTTAAGATTTGAAGCCTATGTTGTTCTTAGGTTCCCATTCTCTTTCCAACGCTACCTCAGATCAATGCATTTATAAGCAAAAGACTAATAGTAGCTGCAGAATACTTACTTTGTGGCAAGCCAATTCAGGAAGGGATTCCAATATTTGAAACTTTATTGTTGCATTGTTGCAGTCATTCGCTGTGTGAAGAAGCAACGGCAAAAAATCCATGGCCTAAAACAGAAGATGATATGATAAAATCCTTTCAGTGGTCGAGATCGTTTTAGGTTCTACATATATATCTCATCGGCTTTAAGAAACGCTGTTCACATAGCAGTCTTTTCCTCCTTGTGTCCCTATGCCCGTGAGGGTTGTTGTTGTTCACTGTCACTCAAATTTGCAGGACACAGGGATACAAGGAAAACCGGGCACCGGGAAACAGGGAGCAACAAAACTGCTGTCGGAACTACAACTACAGCGTTTCTGAACGCCCATGCACATCATTGGATGGAATTTAAAAATTTTTAATTGCACAGCCCCTTACCCGAGCATACTGAACTTTGAAACCAAAGCAATCAAAATTCTTGTAACCCATGTTAGAAAATAAATGAAATACAAGCTTGTGGCCAATCAATACGCCTTCAATCTCAATTTAGTCGTCTGTCTCAGTTTAGATGTCACGTGAAGATGTCCGCGAATAAAATTGAAGTGTTTTACATGATTATTTTAGCGTTATCGCATATCCCACGTGACATATAATATGAGACGGACTTTAAATCAGTTTAAAGATGTTTCAGAAAATCATACCATTTTAAGGTTTTCTTTTGCAAGGAAGCCAATAGCATTTAAAGCTTCTTTGGTGGTATCTATATCATTTGGATTCACTATAAGTGTAGAGAGGAGCAGTATCAGCGCATCACAAGGGTCTCCTGTGTCTTTTATGGCTCTCACGAAATCCTTGGTAGATTCTTTAGACCTGCAAGAAATATATCTGTTATATCAAAGAGAAATTACAGAAGCTAACAAAGCTGTATGGAGGCATCACGGAGGCAACCATCGAAGGATGAGGCAAGCGACGACAATCATGTTGAATTTATTCATTTTGATTCATTTTAGTGACATTCCATGTTATTAACGACAAATCCAGGTGTTACGACATTCCAAGTATTACGACATTCAAATCAAATCAGGTTAAATATTAAATAGTGACTTAAAACATGTTTATTAAATTTTCGAACATTTCGAACCAAACTTGGTTCATCTTCAGCGAATAATTACACAGTACACGGCAAATTTATACCTTAAGACAAACAAGTAATCAAAGGTAAACGAGCGTGAGTTACATTTCCTACGCGAAGGGGAACCCGGAGGCAACCATCATTCTCGGCAACTTTTCAGTCGGCAAAAAAGCCCTAGAAAGATTTTAAAGAAATTTCTTTAAAAAACAAACAATTTGCAAGCATAAAAAAATCGAATATTAGTGACGTAGAAAATTAATTTTCAATTTATTCTAAGTCGTATATAAAATTAACACATGACCACCTTGTTTCCCAAAACAAAGCGCTATAATGGTTACTGCGGAGAAGCCTCGTTTTGAACAATTTTAAAATCACTTTCTTAGAAAGTATGTAGAACCTTCAATTCTAACTTTGATGCCTTGCTCGTTAAAATTGACACATTGCTAGCTGAGATACATTTTCGAAGACAGAAAACAAAACAGAAAAAACTCACTTGCTAATGCAGTAGAGCAATTGGCAATGGTATCTCGAAACCAACAGTTCAGCTGCAGGGAAATCATTTGCACTTCTCGACACCTCTGATGGCTAGAAATGAGATAAATGAAAAATTGTTGACCGCAAAATTTCAAAACACATCTGGGCATAAATTCACCTCACATCTGTTGGTCGTTGTCCTGGAAGAAGACAGCGAGGTCGCAAATTTAAGAAACAGAGTTAAAAATTTCAGCCTCCGTGATTCTTAACATGGAAACACGTTCTAGATTCTAAATGGCTATGGATCCCAGTGAATGTTAGATATAAATGGCCCATTCTTCCCCCGATTTGAAATAGCGTTTGACATGTCTTCATAAAAAGTTGCAGAGGTCTGGAAAACAACTCTTTCTCATGCCAAATCTTGAGTCTCATAACTGCAGAAGCATACTGTATCAATTACATCAAATGTAAATCCATCAAGATAAGGTAATAGAAACTCACCATTTCAAAGGCTTGCTGATGATTCTTAACATGACTCTGTATGTTTATGAGTAAGTTCTTTGCCATTTTCTGGCAACATTCTTGATTTTCGTCTCCAGAAGTGCTTGAAATTATTGTTATCAAAGGTAGCATGAAGGTTTTTAGGATGACTGCAGCTCTTGAAGGATTACACGAGGCAACGTAGCATGGGAGAATGTGCATGGCTATGGAGAAGGATATGTATATGAGTTACTGTCTGTATTTTTGTGAATCAACTACAGTAAATCCCCGCATATAAGAACCTACTTTTTTGAAAGCCAGACTGAACTAGGTTCTTATTTTAAAGGTACTTGGATTAATTTCAGCGTATAAAGGTTCTTATTCGAAGGGTCCCTTGTGTAAACCTTTTAGGAGTCATCACCAAGAGATTTTCAACCCTTTCATTTGTTTTGGCAATATTACTAAGGACCTAATAACTGATTCTA
>REGM01000159.1:178579-195771 GCA_004194415.1 Aurelia aurita | reverse complement strand
ACGTACTTGAAATGTGACGGTAAGTGTTCGTTCATTTCTTCTTTTATTTTGCCAAGTGGTGTTTTTGTTTAGATTCATTTTCATTGATACAATACTAGCGAAGGTCAAATAACTTGTCTCCAGCATTTGTTCAGCCTCTTTGAATGAAATATTTGCACAGTCTTTCGAGTTGTCGATTTCCGTTTTTATTCAGGAGGCTTCATTTCAAGAACGAGTGGATTGGCTAAAAATCGCACTGAAGCGCCATAGTGTAGCGCCATAGCGCCATGACATGCCAAACATGTTACTGCGATTTGCTAAGTTAAATCTATGCCTCTGCGATGGCTCAATGCAGCTAAATCGAGGGGTGGCGGTTCAGGGCGACATAATTGATTTAGGCCGATTTTACCGGCGCTCCTTTGAGTTGTGGATGTACTTCAAAGAGTGGGAAGATTAATTCGACAAAGTGATTCAGTATACACCATGAATTGAAGAATCTTCTTATGGCAAGTAGAAGTTCTAACTCTCTTTCATAACTTGCGCAATAAATATTTATCTGAAAGGTGGCGCTTCAGATCAGGGCGATGGTACTCTAGGCCTCCTAGCTTTCACAATTTTGCAGACTTTTTTAATAGATGAAGATGCAGATTCCCGATTTGCTTTTCCGTCTATATTGTTTTGCTTGCCAAAATTTTCTCAAAAATCTTATACAAACAACATCATAAAACCCGTTCATATTTACCTGACGTGCATTGGCTTTATTTTTCAGAGAAATGTTCTCAGGAGCTGCACTTTTGGCAGCCATTTGCATTTCAACATTTGCCGCCAAAGAGAATGTTTCTATACGAGGCTACATCGTCATAACGAGGTAAAAACATAATGGTATCCAGCGCATTGTTGTTGTTGTGAATTGTTGTTTATGTTTTGTTGGAGGGAAGAGATTCGCTGTCTGTTGGTCTTGTTTCGTGTGTATTTATTGGATAATCTTGAAGCTGATTGCACAGGACATGCCAAAGATGAAGAAAGAAAATTTCAAAGGACGAAAGAAGGGTATTGCTATGGCTTTTCTGTATATTCTTGGTTTTAAAATCGCTCTCTCTGACCAATGAGAGTTGAACAGCCATAAAAGGCCTAGGCCTACCTACCGGTTTTAATTTTTATGTTTCCAGACCAGTGAAATAAGTTGAAAACCAGCAGGTCATTTGAAAGGAATCGATGAATGTCAACCACTCTGGAAAGCAAAGCAATTCCACACCAACAAAAAGCAGAGAGGCCAAGGAAGGATAGTCAACATCAGTAGTATATAGATAAATAAATAGATAAATAAATGAAATGAAATGAAAAAAAAATGAACTTAATTCGTACAAAACAAAGTTATGTTTTGCATATCTGTAATAATTAGAATTTTTAAAACTTTAAGTTTTCAGTAACCAGAAATTTTAGTAAGTTTAGATTTTGGTGACTTGAGTTTTCAGAGTTTTCACCGCTACTTAATTACATGTATTTTTTATAAGAACCCACTTATAAGAAACTCTTAGATCGCTAAAAAGTTAAGAAACTCCAGTACTAGGAAAATATAATGAAAGAAACTATTTATGTTTAAAAGAAATCCTTAGCATATTTTTACTTGATTACTAGTTCTTGAGTAATTTCTAAACACGGGGAAGGCTTAAAAAAACTTTGTTTTGAAATGTTCACTAGGGCACAGGTAGTAAACATGAAGATTGTTATGGAACCTTTAAGAACTCCTTTTTTGTAAGAAACTCTGAGTACGCAAAATCTGATAATTTTGAGAGACTTTCAGTACTGGCTCAAATTCTTGGCTTCTTCTTAAAAATGTGTGCACACCAAAACTTTCTACTGTACATGAAGTGTAAGGTTGTGTGATGAAATGATTCTTTTACACCACCTATCTTATAAACGTCTTTTAGAAGATGATGGTCCTGATGGATCAAGGCCAAAAAAGAACCTCATGAAAGAGTTAAAAGATAAAAAGAAATTCAAGAAGAAGAAGACCCCAATGAGTGAGAAGTTGGCCCTTTTAAAAAATGGAACAGGAAAAAAGAAACTGAAGAAGGAACTTGTGAAAAGTAAAATGAAACCTGGAAGAAAAGAAAAAATGAACAGCAAGGTAAGTAGATCAATTTTCTGCATACGTAAAGAATGATAATTATTTGTAAACTCCCTTTGAGAAACGATATGAAGTAGGTAAAGATTCTTAAGAATATAGAATGCATGCTTTGATGTTTCACTTTCGCATCACTAGAAGAAAATCAGAACTTTTTTCTTAGATAGAATAACCTTCTGTAAGATTTTGCCCAAACCCCAAAACCAATTTTTGGGGAAATCTTGAATCCCCAAACCGAATAATGAATTGCCTTCTCATTAAAGAGAATCGACATAGTTAAAAGCTGGCCCGGGCCAAGTTAAAAATATAGTCTATTGTATTTGATACTGTTGGCACGCGCCATTTCATTGTGTAGCTGAAGAAACAATGGGTGCGTGGACGTTTTCGTAGCCTATTTATAGCAACCACTCAATATAGCTATGTCTATTCCCTTTAAGCTCTACACAACCTTTCAATGAATTACTTTTTCATTTTCAGGCCCAGAAAGTTCATTTTGAATCACAACCAAGACCAGAACCAAATGAGAATGTCTTGTTTCCCTGTGGATCATGTGGAAAGGAAGTTAATGATAATGATGAAGCCATTTTGTGTGAAGCTGGGTGTGCGTATTGGTATCATAGAATTTGCACAGGCATGGGAAATGATGCATATGCTTTGCTTACCAATGAGGACAATGCTGAATGGGTTTGTGACCAATGCATTGCGACTAAACAGATCCCTTTAGTGAGGAACATTGTGCCCCTTGTATGAAACTATTCAGTATGTTAATATTGTGGTTTTTAATCATGGGTGAAAAAATATACTACCACCTACATTATTTGAAAATTTGGAACACACAGATTGCTAAAAGAACCATCAAGGCAAGACCAGGATTTTAACTTATTGAAATAGAGGTATTTGATAGGCTTGATAGGATTCTTTTAGCTTTATATACTAGGTCAAAAGCGCATTACTCCTTAGAAAATCGGATATGCTTTTGGAAACGATCCGTTTGTTTTGGAGAAATATCCCCTAAAATTCCTAAAAATTCACGGAACATTTTTTTGCCGAACTTGCCGCTGAACTTTTTGGCGCAGAGAGTCTCTTGTCCTTCGAAATCGTTTTATCTGGCCTTCCGAAAATATATATGGCAAAGGAATAACATAGCCAAGGGTTATTTGTTCAAATTTGCTAAGAGCACAGCACGCTCAGAAAACCCATAAAAAACTATGCAAATTGTTCAGAAAAATCCACCAGTAGATACGTACAGCACCTCTTTAGTTGAAAAAAGTAACGAGTTAGGAGTTAGGATCATAACTCATATTTGTCACTGTCAATTAAAGATCAGCGATACAAATATTTATTCTTAAATATGTGGACAGTAAAGATCCATGAAAACTCGCAAAATGTATTGTGGGGCCCCCCCATAGGGGTTGTGATTCACGCATTCACGCACCATATTTTAGCTTTTCACGCATTCACGCACAGGAAAATTGGCTTTTCACGCGCACGCAAGCAATAAATCCAATATCTGCGTCAGCTGATGCTCGCCCGGCCTGTTTGAAGGACCATAACACTAGTTGCCAGACTTTTAAATGTATACTGTTTGGTAGTATGACTGAGAGCTCTATGAATCAACAGAAACGACAGAAAAACGCAAAGTAACAGACGTAGTATACAGCGGTGTGTGGCTAAGGCAAAAATTAACTGAAAGTATTAAAGTGCAGGGATCTGGGGGCGCAGCCCCCAGGAAAATTTTTGAGGATACTCACTCTACTTTGGCTAAAAAACCTCCCGATCCCATGTTTGCCGGTGTTAAAGTAGAATTTTTGACAATTTTATCACACTGTTTTCATCAATTAGCATCCCCAGAAAATTTTTTAGGTAAAAATTATTTACTTTGGCTTAGAATCAGTGGCGTAGCCATGGTGCTGTTGTTGGGGGGGGCAAAATTGCGAGCCAAGGGAGCAAAAATTGGGGGTCCGGGGGCTTCCCCCGGAAAATTTTTTAGGGCCACGCCCTTCAGAACGTCGGAAAACGCCCCTTTTTGGAGACACCATCCTAATATGAGAAGGAGAAGAGTCCTCATGATGGGCTATTTGGCGAGAAAAACTTCGATAATCAGGACAAGGTGTGGAGACATTCATGATCTTCCAGGGGCGAAGCTAAAGAAAATTATTGGGGGGTGCAGACCCCCAACTTGCCGACAAAAAGGGCGTTCCTCGCAGGGGCGGATCCAGCCTGAAGTTGAACAGGGGTGGCCCGAACTGCAGATCCAGCCCGAACCAACAGAGAGGGCACCGAAAGTGAGAAGTCTTTGCAAGTCTGGTGTGGAAACTTTCTGAATAACGCCAAAATTGTATGTTTTTCGCCACATTCTGATGGAAACAGTTCAACAAGTGCGTTAGTGCAGGCCCGTAGGAGTATTTTAGCGATTAGGTGGGCATTGTCTCGCGCCGAAGGTGCTATAAAAGCGGGGGTCTGGGGGCCCAGCCCCCAGAAAAAAATTTAAGGCCACGCCCTTTACTTTGGCTTAGAACGTCTCTCCTGACTCCATGTTGGCGATTACTAAAATTGAAAGTTAAACAACGTTTGTAGCAAAGTTTCTATAAATTAGCAACACGAAAAACATTTGTATGCCTAACGTCGAGGATAGTAAATCGAATACGAGCGAAGCGAGGAAAAGCTCAGTCAATAATTCTGACATTGTTTGCTAACATTTGTAAATCAATTACTTCTAAGAACATAGAAATCTTCGAAAAATGTAAGTTCCTAGCAGAATGATAAAACTGTCACTGAATGCCCTAATTATCTTGAAACTATGGCGACAGGTGCTAAGGTGACCAAGTAAATATCTCATGAACAATGATTTTTCCCTTGCAGAATTATTAATTTTGCCAGAAATTTCATTGACCCCCCCTGAGGTGCCGATTTTATTGCAGATTTGGGTTTTTCTCAGATACCAACTTTTTGACCACTGGGGGGCGACCGCCCCCCCTTGCCCCCCTGGCCACGCTACTGATTATGTTTATGTTTTATGACGCAAAGAAATGCCGAACTGACTCGAGATTGAACTATTTGTTTATTACGTACCAAGTTAGAATAAATTATGGAACTTTAAATGATAATTTGTAAACTATCATCTCAGTTTGAATTTTATTCACGAATTCACGCATTGGCAAAGCCTGTTTCACGGCATAACGCAACTAAAACTCCCATATCACGCTTCACGCAAGAATCTCAATCCACGAAATCACGCACCAAAAATCGACATTTCACGATTTCACGCACGGAAATATGGCCAATAACGCATCACGCAAAAATATGGGGGGGCCCCTATTGTTGGTAGACAATCGATCCATGAAAGCATGAGGAAATTAAAAAGTCCGTGTCATATAAGATGTCCGGGTGAGATTTCCAAGGGTGGGCATGTTGCAGTCGGTTGCAGTGAGGACAGTGGTCCCATGTATGTCCACATAACCGGCTTATTTCTCCCACACTATGTTAATGTGTGTCCCTAGAATCAGTTTTATTTTGAACTCTTTTCAACAATATCATTCTGCAACTAACTTGGGACTGTTCATGTTCTTGGATGTTGGTCAACCTTTGTCCTAAAAATTGAGTTTTATCGGAGTATATTAAAAATGTTTGTCCCCAAAAACCCCCAAAACCAGTCTTTTTAAGAGCATAATTTGTACTGGTACGCTGAAATTGGGTTATTGAAATCATTTTTCCAAGACATACATAGGAACAGCAAAAACACAGCACATGCCCACCCTTGGATGTTTGATGACGCAAAATTACTCATGTAAACTTTTTAATTGCTTTTTCGCAGATATTTTCGCCTTGCATCTAGTGTGAGACCGGACGTTTTCCCGAAACAAAGATCTTAAAAACGTACTATGGGATAATATTCATGCAAAATCTTGTTTTTTTTCTGTCGTTATATCTTGTCACCGCAGTATGCTGTCAGTTGACTTGCTATTGCATTATCATCAATACAATACTGTTCTGGGTGTTCTGCTCGTTCAAGAAGTCTGCACTAACCCATCTTACCTCGCATTCGATGCTAGCGTCTAAAATTGAACCTTTAAATTTCATCAGAAAGCCCAATGTCTCTTGATCTCAAATATGAAGTTCAGTAGAGTAGCGGTAATTCAAGAAAGGGCTAGATCAAAATCAGGTAGATTAAAATGCGCAAGTAAATGTTGTAGCGAGACAGAAATCAAGTTGGGCCACAGAAGAGGCCAGCCAACTATCCAACCTTCTTACCAAGGATGAGAGGAGCAACACTCAGCAACTTCTATCAAATCTTTCTTGTGCTATCTCAAAGTTCGCTGAGCACAGTAGTGTTTTCAGTGTCCACGACTTACCATCGACGTTAGTTATTTCTTTCCCTGTTCTTTCTTCTTTTCCCTGTTTTTTCTTGTTGTTTTGTTTTTGAATTGTCTACACTGTAGATTCTTTAAAGAAATATAATAAACACAATTAGGCTGTTTTGCTAGATATCGAGAGATTTTCTGGCTCTTAGTAGCTATCGTTCCATGGCCGTGAGTCGTCCAAAGTGTTCCTTTTATTTTTTGGACCCCCGTTTCATTGCTTCTGCGGAGGAAGACTCAGATCGCAGCGCATGTTTGAATTTTATCCGGGACACTACTGTGGACACCACCATATTGTCTTAATAGACCAATCAGCTTAGAGTAGCGTTGGCACGGTCCAATCAAATTCGCGGTGGCTCCAAATTTGAAGTCAACTTTTCTCACGTCTGTAGAAACAGACGTTGGAACACATTCATTGAAGACGAAGCACTGAAGCTTGCCTGCCTCCACGTTTTCTGTTCATCTTTGCAGCACTTTGACTTCTTTTGGAAGCTTCTTCACAACATCAAAATGTCGCACAGAGATGTCTACTATTCTGAGAAATACTACGATGAGATTTATGAATACAGGTAAGGTTAATCTGTGATGTTTTTGGACAATCATTCATGGATGGGCCTAAAAATTCAACGACAGACTGATAGACAAAGTTTCAAAATGATGTATTGTTCTGTCTGCTGCTACTGCAAACGCTTGACAAGTTCCTAGTAAATTTTTTATGTATCAGAAGCAAAAGTAAAATTTTTTTTGCAACTAAAAACGACTTTGACTCCAAAATTATCGCAAAATGGATAGGTATGGTGCATGGCAAAAAGTCGAATGAACTGATGATATGATGGATGGCCTAATTTTGGCGGACATGATTTTTGGCAAATAAAGTAAGTCCTGAAGGTCAGAGTTCAATTGAACCGCTTTCATTTCACCATCAATAAATTCCTCATTAGAAGTTCTATAAAATAATATTACTTTCTTACAGACACGTGATAGTGCCAAAAGATATGGCCAAAATAATAGCTGCCAAGAAAAGCCTGATGTCAGAAAACGAATGGAGAGCAATGGGTATACAACAATCGCAAGGATGGATTCATTACATGTACCACAAACCTGGTAGGTATCTAATCTATCCCTATCTGAAGAAAAAAAAATGGTAAACTGGAAATACTTGAATAAAAAATGATTGGTTAATTTTGAAAACAGGTCATTCACTATCACTTTTTGATATGACGTTGTGCTTTTCTACCAGGTAGATGCCGTACCTTTTCTATGCTTCCTATTTTTGGTAAGTCTGAATAAATAGACCTTTTCTAATTTTCCTACTTCCATTTTTTTTCAGAGCCACATGTACTACTATTCAGAAGGCCAAAAACAATTTGAACAGCAAAAAGATGAATAATTGATGGTCAATATTTTGGAAATATATTTCAAGTGTACATATGTTGATAAGTTGGCTTAGTGATGGTATCAATTGGAAGATGAGGACTGACAGTTTTAACCCACAAGACTTACATATACATTTATTGTGTTACTTTATACTGTATTCATAGATTCTTCTCTTCAAGTTTAAAATAGCATAAGTCCAGCTGTAATTTGTTAAACAAGCAAAACCGCTCCCCAGTTTACATTTTTATTTTGAAATCCAAGAACATTTTTGAATGATATGGTCACTTGATGCTGCAATTCTGCTTTGTGCAACTGCGATGGCCTTCTAATTTCACTTTCTTTCTTTTGAAAAAGATTTACTTGGCCCTATTTTTTCTTATTTAACTCTCCCCATTTATCCACGGAAATTTCACAAATACCTGTGTGCTTGTTGTACTGAAAAAATTATAAACAGTAGACTAAGCAACAGGGTTATTATTATGAGGTTAGAAAACTAGAAATCTGTGAATTCATGTTATTGGAATGAGTTTTTGTTACAAACCTAAAATTGCTGTTCTTTTCTTTGTGTCGTATTCTGTCATTGACAAATTATCTTTAGTAATTCATGAGGCAACTATAGCTCATTTGGATGCATTTCATCTTTTTATGCAATATTAGTGTGAAGGAAAGTAATGCATGAATTATCATGTAGACTTGCTCCAAGTCTATTCTGTGGTCCATCAGCGCTCAATAAAACTTCGCAGCGTCCTCGTCACGATTTACGCCCCCGCAGAAGTTATAATGTTTTATTGAGCGCTGATGGACCACAGAATAGACTTGGAGCAAGTCTAATTATCATGTGGTTTGCAACACTGCTGCAGATATGTTTCTTGACATATAAAACATCAAATGGGAAGAAAAAGTGTTCTAATGCGTTCAAAATATAAAACCATTAAAGGGAATCTAGGCATATAAAAGCCTTGGGTAAAAATAGCTGTGCAAAGACATGTGCTGAGTGCTGAACCATATTTGGGTAAATGATCTATGCCAACAGGAAATACTGATAGGCTAGGATTTGACCACAACTGACCTGGGCCACTTTTATAAGCTTACATTCCCTCATAGTCATGATTCCCTTTAATATTACTCAAGAATAAGGGTTCTACGACATATTTATCATAATATCTTTGAATTTTGCTTTTGAAAGCTTAGCTCTTTCCGAACTTCTGGTATTTGTTGGGTTTTACCGGAAGTGACGTCCTTCACTAAGATGGAAAAGAGGGTCGGATTGAAAACGAGTTTGGGACAAAAACAATCTGAACAAATATGGCCGCCGAATGAAAATTTATTCTAGTCTATATTTTCTTTTCGAAAGACAGCAGCGTGCTGAACATCAACGGTTGGCTCCCACAAGGAACGGTATCTACAATGTATCTCTTTGCTTGAATGGACAGTTTGGTTTTGTGAAGCAAATAATATCACACAAACACGTTTTGAGCAAACTTGTTGGCCTAAAAAAAAATTCAAAACCTGTGACGAGGTTTTCTCTGAGAACTGTGATACGTTGTCAAATTCTGACAGAGCATGCTAGGTTCTAAAATGGATTTCAATATGATGGACGTTTATGAAAGGACAGTTGAACAAATCAGAAAAGATCCTGTTGCAGCTGAGTTCAAAATTGCAATATTTTCGGCAGCACTTTTGAGCTACAGACATTCTTCTTGTGTATTACCATTTCCTCCTGCTTTTATCGATGAAGATGGAACAAAGAGCATCAAGAGATTGGTTAGAATTTTAAATGATGCTTTAAAATGAGTTATGAACCCCTGCCCTGAATGCATGCAAGAAGGTGTGCCGATATAGCACTAGCACGTCAACAACATTGGAAAACTTGCCTTCAATGATTCGGACGGACAATTTTTCAACAAGAAACTTAATAAGACAAATAAATTTCGGACATTCCTTGAAAATTGGAAATAATTTCCTTTGTTAGCTTATACTGATCAAATCTTACGCTTGAAATGGATTATATTTGCATTGAATTAACCCAGTCTGCAGTGTGGCAACTGCACGCACAAGATTTTTTACAAAAATTTTATGTGCACGCCAATGTTGAACGAGATCTTTTGCTCTCTACTTTAAAAACAAAGGAGCCAAAGACCCTGCACACCAACACGCCACTGCTTTGTTGGTCTGCACGCACGAGATCTCGTCGAGAACTGCCATACTCTGCAGACTGGGAATTAATATAAGTTTAACCATTTGATGTTTTAAATAGAAGTATTGTGAACAATTAATGTGGTCGAATAATTCTTGGATGCTTTTAAAGGTAATTCGGCACAGAAAAGCTTTCAACCATTTTTTTCCAATTTCTGGCAACTAGTTGTGATGAAAAAGCTTCAAGTATGGTTTATCATTGTTCCCCTTTGAGGAGGAGTTTGAGGCTGCACATTGGCTACTTGAAAGCAAACTTCAAGTTTATGCCATCAGTAGACCTTTCAGATGNTTGTTGGTCTGCACGCACGAGATCTCGTCGAGAACTGCCATACTCTATCTGCAGACTAGGAATTAACATAATTTTAACCATTTGATGTTTTAAATAGTAGTATTCTGAGCAATAAATATGGCTGAATAATGTTTGGATGCTTTTAAAGGTAATTCGGCACAGAAAAGCTTTCAACAATTTTTTTTCCAATTTCTGGCAACTAGTTGTGATGAAAAAGCTTCAAGTATGGTTTATCATTGTTCCCCTTTGAGGAGGAGTTTGAGGCTGCACGCAGGCTACTTCAAAGCAACCTTCAAGTTTATGCCATCAGTAGACCTTTCAGATATTTTTTTTCTTTTTAATAGCAAGAAGCATTTGCCTTGTTGCCATCCCTAGAAGAATTTACAACAAATTTGTTGGTACTTTCAGAAGAAATTGTATCCCTGCTTCATTGGATGTTGTCAGAAAAATTGTTTGAAATCATTAGCAGCAAAGAAAATTCTGTAAGTACAAAAATGGCAGACATAGAATCTGTTATGTTTTTAAGTAACACATGACTTTGTTAAAATAGCTTGCTAAAATGTGAAAACAGGTATTATATATTATTAGATAATGTTGCCTAATAAAATAAACATTATTGAAACTTTGGTGGTTGTGTGATACCAACTGCTCTAAGAATTGTTATTGAGGCTGCTGTCCACCTCCCAGCCACTTCACCTGTGCTGCTGAAGAATTGGTTCAAGCGAAAAACTCATAATTTTAACAAAAAAGAATTCAAGAGTCTTACTTTTAGAATTGTTGAAAAGTTTTCACAAAGTAGAGCTGCAAATACATTTTGTACAAAATAGTTTTAATTCATAGGTCATAATACAAACCAGGGCCATAGGAAGCATCTTAAACTTTGAGGGGCATGACACGTCAAGGGCACTTTTTTCATTAAGCTAGAGGGGCATTTCCTCAAACAAAAAGGGCAATTTATCGCTTATTGCAAAATCTTGGGGGGGTACATGCCCCCCAGTGCCCCCGGTTCCTACGTCTCTGATACAAACAAAACCAGCATTAAGATTAGCAGGAAGTGACATATAAAAACTCAGTAGTCAATTTACAGAAGGGGTCCAATTAATAATCTTTAGCCGAGTCTGTATGTAATAATTTGTTGATTTCAGTTTAAAGAACTAGAAGACAAAACAGGCAAAGCCAGCTTCTCTGTCCAGCCGGACTACATATTTGAAGTGAAATACAAGCCATCACAGAACAGCAAAAAGTTTGCAGATTATGCCCTTGAGTATGACATCAAATATGGTTATCATGGAAGCAGGCTGGACAATTTCCATTCAATTCTTCACAATGGATTACAAGTCCATATGACCAAGGTCAGTAGCACATAAAAAAGCTCTATCTTGCAATACCAGATCTCCCAAAAATTGTACAGCTTTTTGAAAGGTTGTGAAATGCAAATTATTTTGTCTGAAAGATACAACCTTTTCACAATTTTGTAAAAAAATGCTTACTGAGACATATCCTTCAAAGACCTGCGAAAACAATTCAGTCAAAAAAATTCACCTTCTTTGTGCTATCAGAACACTTTTAAGACATTGCTATGAGTTCATTCTGGTGGGATTCTGGTGCTTAATTGAAACGCTGTGTTGATTCATTGATTTGGTATTAAGTTGGAACAGGCACTTACTCGTAACCAATCATCTAATAGAATTAAAAAAATATCGGTATTTGCACATGGATGTTGAAACAAAGAGCCGTGAAGGACGGAAACACTCTTAATGTACCTACTTTTATTATACACTTTACATCAGGCAGACTCAACGTGGATAACATTTCTTCATTCTAGACTGCCCTATTCGGCGAAGGCATTTACTTATGTGAAGATCTTGCTGTTACCATGCCTTATTCACACAGTGGAGACATATGGAAGCATTCGAGACTCGGTCAGCAAATGAACTGCATTGCCGTTTGTGAAATCATTGACCATCCTTTTGTCAAATGCAAAGTTGAGGATAGTAAGTCTTCAAGGTCACGTGCAAAAGACACACAAGCTGGGGATGTGCCAGAGAAATATTTTGTGGTGACGAGTAGTGAAATGGTTCGACTTAAATATGTGTTGGCATTTTCAAAACGAAAAGCTCCAGAAAGGTTAGTTCTTGTTCGAGGGTCGAAATTGTACATTATTTTGATTTGCTAACATTTCTCCCAGCTTGAACGACAAAGCAATACCAATTAATACCAGATTTTTCATAGATAATCCCGGTAGTTGGATATGTTGTAAATAATAACCGTAAATCCTACAATTTACCAAAATCAAAGTTCATTGCAGAAAAAAGCTAACAATTTTCATATCAGCGACCATGCGGTCAAGCCAGCTGCGATCTTATTTGGGCATCAGAAGTCTTGCAAATTTTCTTAAAATGGTAGATTCTAGGGAGAAATATAATGACAAATCGTGCACTCTGATAACGGCAGAGCTTGGAACGATCCAAAAGAGGCTGTAAAAAGAACGATCACCATCAACTCCCTATAAAGGGGACGCCTTCAGGACCAACTAATCATTTCCGTTTTAACAATGTTTCCGCCTTGCGACAAAAATTTCATTTAAATCTGGACAAAAATGAGCATCTGCTTTAAAGAAGTGTCCTTGTAGAGGTGTCCGCTTACATAGAGTTGACTGTATTCTAAAAACGGAAAAAACATTTGACCTATCGCTACATCCTCCTTTTTTCCCCTACCGGTTTTGTACCATTTTCAAAAGATTCCTGAGACCTCACATGTCCAAAAGATAAAATAATAAATACTTAAATTATTTCTATCTATTTCAGGTTAAAAGGACGTCAGTGGCTCTTCTTGAAATATCCAGTTGCCTTCATCTTGTTCATTTACGTTGGATTCCTCTTGCTGATAGGACTTTGGAAATCACATCGAATTCAAATGTTCTTCAAGAGATACTGGGTAGACAGATGGCTATCTGATCCAGAATACTGATCCATTCCTAGTCAAATACTGATATTTGAAATAATATTTCCCGATGGGAAAGAGGGGGCTTAAATCTTACAATGCACAGAGTAGCTTTTAAGAAGTAGTCTAGTTATATACTATACCTAACAGTTCAATGAAAAATGTAATGAGTGTACGAATTTATGCTTTGAAAAGCCTTGCAAATTTGACAGGTAATGTTTTGTGCATAAAAGAGAGGCTAAACAAACTAGATTTTTAGGTAGCAATTTACCTCGTTGATATTGGTCCTACAGTACCTGAACAGATTTTTGACTCACCCATTGCAGGACTGACCCTACGAGAACTGAGGCATGAAACTGCACGTTTTTAGAACAAACTTGGATCAGCCCATAGTACAAAAAGTTTCTCAACTTCGCATGAAAATTGACACTTTTTAATACCAAACGTTTCTTGATTTGCCTCTTATATTTTCGGTGCAAGAATTAGGATGTAGATTTACAGATTTGTTTCCAGATGTCCATATAAAACAACCTTTGGCAAGAAAAAAGTTCTACTAGGCTCAAAATATAAAACTGTACTGAATATTGCGTAAACTAAAGGTTCAACTACGAAGTTGCCATAATATTGAATTTTATTTCTTACTGCTTCGCGCACATACTATAATTTCTTCAATCAATCGCGGTACTAGCTGCTTATAAATGAGTTTCTTATTTTTAAAAACCTGTAATCGTTTATATGGTAATTCAGATTTTTATTCTAGAATGTCAAAACGTGAGACTTTTGTTTTCTGAAAAAATTAGAAAACACATTCATACTTGAAACAACATTGGGCTAGTCTGCACTTTAGCGGACCAGCTTTCAATATTGGCAAGTAATGTGTCATGGGGTAAGGGTTAGGTTCAGGGTTAGGTTTTGGAAAAGGGGCTTTTAGCGTTAGTTAGGGTAAGGTAGGGTTTAGTTAGGGTTTAGTTAGGGTTTGTAGGGTATTTGGTCAAATACGTTCCCGAGAGATATGACACGAAGCTGGTCCGCTAAAGTGCAGTCGTCCCAAACATTGAGGCATCTGCCGCTTCACAGGCTTCCAGATCTTGATACAAAAAGAGCGATTTTACAGAACACTCTGAAATAGAGAATTTTTAGAGTCATCAGAGTATCTTATTCATTATACAACGAATATATATATATATATACGAAATCGAATAACTTCATCTCAACCCATGCACGTATCATTATCAATACTGATCATCTCCCCAGCTTCAAAACGTACAAAAATAAATTACTACAAAGCTAAAATTTTATCTCCGTTTAGGAGAACGCTAGAAAATCGAAATGTACGATTATCTTGAAATGCTAGAATCAACTGTGCGACGATAAGCTTAAATAAACTATTGAAAAAACGATTGAACATCAAGTTCTTGAAAGATGTATCCTAAAATAACGATACGACTTCTCTTGAAGATTTAAAATAAAATATAAAATACGTGAAGTAGTGGATGTCTATGCGTTTCAGCAATCCACCACTGCATGACTTTCTTATCGTATGTGGCTTCAATGGAAATGCATGGGAATATGCTCAATTTCTTTTCTTTATTTCATACTGAAATCATGGCGCGATGGTAAGTATTCGGTAGACTGATTACAGTGAGTCCCATAGTTATCGCTCACCAAAACGAGACTACCACCAGCCAAACCGAGACCGCGGGGTATATCAGTTCGGCGGAGGAGCGAAACTACGACATGGAATCAGTCTAGGTATCTGGTAAGAAGCCACGAAAGTCATTGCAAAGACAAGGCACCCCATTAACCCTCCGTTTTTTTTAATACTTGTTGCCTGGGATGCAATATTTGCACTTACTGGTGTCTTGACCATCTAGAAAGAGGTATTGACTTGACAAAACAATGTTGAACATTTCACTAACCATAAAAGTAATACTATGAATAACAAAACCCAACAAAGGCAATTCATGATTGCTACAAGGTGGTCTTAGAAGGTGTTTTGTCGTACTTGCTCGTTTACCAAATGAAGTCTTCAGCTGTTTACTTTGTATCTCCCACTGCCTAGATTTGTTTTTATTTCGAATTGTTGAACCCATGTTAACACAGGCGAATAGCTGACACTGGATGAATTTTTCCGTCTTTTCCATAGGAAATTCGCTAAAGTGGAAACCAGCGCTATCTCCTCTAATCTATCAAATGAAGATGGGGAAAAGCGCGTTAAATTCTGAAGAAATATTCCTAACGATATACTTATCATCTTCAATGTCATTTTCCTCATCAACCAGGATGCTAGTGAAACACTCTCCAAATTCGTCGCTACGATGTCGATGTTCTCTGTAGTTCGAGCTCGTAATCATGTCGTAAAATAACGATAGGAACTGTGTCCGAACCTACGAGGAAGGAGGAAAAAGAACTCAGAATAACATTTAAGATTGGTACGGTTAAAGACCCTGTCCTCCCCATGATCCTTTGCATGTGCGCGAACCATCAAAACATCATATTGGCGTATTTTTAACACACAATATTAGGAACATAAATAGCTACAGGGGACAAAGCTTTCCTAATCCTTCAATTATTTTTAGGAATGTCGGTTGTTTTTTTAGTTCAAAAGCGATGGCATAACACCATTCATTTGAATATTGAAAAGACAATGCAGCATCGCGATTGCTAGGCCAAAACCATTCTCATACTGTATGAAAGTCACTGTGAGACCGCAAAGGATCTTGGGGAGCACAGGGTCTTTAAGTTTGCATATCATCTGTATGATAGAGGCAGATTGTGATCATCCGTTGCTTTTGATTTGCACGCAAAACGACTAGCGATTGCAAGCAAAGGTATTCCTACGGCCAGTAGGTCAAGCTGCAGATGTAGATAAAACGAGCCGTATGATGTACCCAGAAAAGTAGGTGGCTTGCTTACCCCTTCTGCATGCGAAAAGGGCTATCAACTAAGAGAAGGTAACAGAGTATATATTAAGAAGTACATTAAATGTTTAGATTACGCACCAAAATCTCTTCTGGTTTTATTGCTCTGTTAAAGGGTGGGCCAAAAAAAAGGAACCCCTAAGATAAAACAATTTTTCAAAAACTTTCTGAATGCAAGATTTTTGTTAAATTTATACGGCACTAAGTACAGCAAGTAAACAGTTTTTACTAATTAGGTGTGTTTTATGTTGTACGTAGTGCCTTCTACATTTCATCCAAATCTTGCGTTCAGAAAGTTTTTCAGAAAATTTTTAATCTTGGGGGTTGCTTTTTTGGCCCTCGTGTCTTCTCTTAAGACCTCAATTTCGCATGCAGCTAGAGTGGGTTAACCACTCAGGTTTGAGGGCATCTTAGACGGCACTGATATAGAATCAACCATTATGTTTCAAATGCGTATCAAAGATAAAAAATTGCATGTATTACCTTATCACCTGGACTGCGATCTGTCAGTTGTCGAAGAATTATATCTATGAGTACCATCAAATCATTTGTAAAGAAAATATTCGAAGTTTCTTTTCTTGAAAATATATCCTGTAGCATCTTCACGACAGAACTTGGTTCAGGTTTATGGTATTCAAATATTGATACCGGATCATCTGTAAGATAATCGATATCGTCTTTACATATAATTGTACTGAAGCAAGCATGACCCCTAAAGGCGGATTTCCATTCAGTGCATTTCATCGCGCGCTCGACAATTTGTGATCGATTTTCAGTCTGGGCATGCGTACTTTGAATTATTTGGTAGCGCGATCAGAGCGCGCGATCGCAAAAAAAAGTAGAAGTTCATCCTACTTTTTGCGATCGATCACCAGGGTCCATTGGCAGCAGCTAATCAAATCGTTGGAAATACGCGCCGAAAAGGTTTGTCAAAGGTTTGCGATCGCTAAAAGTCGATCGCAAATTGTCACGCGCGCGACAAAATGCGCTGAATGGAAATC
>REGM01000159.1:155296-166393 GCA_004194415.1 Aurelia aurita | reverse complement strand
AGAAATCGAAATCAGTTTAAGCAGTCCAATCTCTGTGTTATGGTTCAGATATTCAAGTAACAGGCGCTAGAAATACAGTTGCCTTCGAAGTTTACATGCGCAGAGATGTGAGGTTCAGTTGCCTGTTCCCAAGATGAGATGAAAAACGTTGAGATAAAATATGTTACTTATAGCTGATAAAAATGATGGCCTATTAATATTTACCCAGGCTTTGTAAATCACTATTTTTGTTACTGTCGAAGATTTAAACAATTGCTGATTAACATTAAATCAAGAAATTTTCAATAATTTAAGTGTCATCTTGTTTCGTAAGACTCCTACCTGTGGCAGAATAAAAATATCTTTGTGAGGTTTTGAGAACACTTTTATGCTACTTCCATATTCCGATTTGTTCAAAAATAAACCCTGCCTAAGAGTGGCTCTTGGGAGAACTTATTAACATCTGAAAGTGGCAATTTTACTTCAAATGAAAAAGAGCAGGAGCTAAATCAAAAGAGAAGGACACACCACTGTACCTGTGGAACTGTTGGTGGTTGGGGTAACTTGGAAATTATGTCATCCATAACTTTTGATAAAGAAGGTATTGAGTCTTTGATTCCTTGTAAAACGCATGAAACAGCTTCTTGGGACTTCTCCTCGTTTACTGTGATCCTGAATGGTAGAAAATAAATAACTACGGGTGAGTCAGAAAAAGCACACCGTTTGACAGACTACTATTCCTTCAATATCAAGGCAATGATATATGTTAGTATTTTATTGAATAGCCGACATGTTGATTAATTTTTCAATTTTTCCTGACTGAAATTAGTCACTGCGTTTTACAAGGGATTTTCTGGAAAAGGTTCCTTCAAAAACGTCGAGAACGGCCTAAAATCATGATCAAATTTCCCTAATATTTCTGCCTTACAGCGATGACTTGAAAACACTTTGGCATGTGTTATTCAATCCTCCCAAGAAGATAATACGTGCTAACAAAGGTAATTGTCATTACTGTTGTTTGGCAGGAAAACCAACTAAATTTGACCATCATTTTTAGCAGCTTTTCGAAACTTTCTCGAGAAAATCTCCCAAAACTCCAGAAAGGAGAGGCCGATTTAAGCCAGGAAAAGTTTCATATCTAATTGAACGTATCAGCTGCTGTACAAGACATTTGCCAATATCATTGCTTTGATATTCAGGGAATAGTATTTTTCAAACTCTGTGCCTTTTTTACTCAACTGGTGTAAGAAAGGGAACTCTATGTGATAAGGGAATATTTCATACTTTAATGTCCTAAGATTCATTAAAGAAATACCAGGGAATCAAAATAATAAAGGTATAAGATATATCATACCTATCCATGACTTTTGACACAAGTTCAAAACCAAGTGAACCAGGAACAGAAATAGAAGCGATGTGATCTTTATCACAGACAGCTGGTTGCGTCGAAATTTCTGGTATTGTAGAATCATTTGTCTTTTTCGTGGATGTGCCAGAAGAAACAGGGGTATTTGAAATGATGCTATTTGATAATGGTGCATTATTTTTCTTCTTTTCTATAAATAAATTGAATACAAGTCATCAATTGAAGAAGTCTCATGCATAATTACGTTTTAAAAAGTGAGTATTAGGGGGTAGCTTGGAGACCTCCTAGAATGGGATGGATGTGCAGAGAAAATTGGTGGTTTTTTCACTGTCAAATGATTCCTAAAATTTTCACAAAACAAACGAGGACCTCAAGATATCTTGGACTTCTTCAATCTTCTAAGGCCTCAGATCTCCGTCATTTGAGGACCGTCAAAATTAATTTGAAGAAACTCCTGAGAGGCTACTGATTCCAATACAACCAACAGGACATATTTTTATGAAGTCAAATTATCCAAAGTCTTAGGAATATATATTTTTGGATGTGCATGCACAAACTGAAACAAATTCCAACTCCACAAAGTTTTGGACAATAAGAACTTTTCTGCAATGATTAAGTTTCCTCATAAAGCAGATTGTAAAATACAAATTATTCACATATCTACAGTAGTATGTCTTTGAAACGGCAAAAAATTGCAGAGACTTAATAAATGCTAAATTTGCCTTGTAGATACATTATCAATCTTTGAAAGCAGCCTTGTGTATGATTATATTATGGTCTATCAAAGAGGGTACTTTTTTGGTGCATCTTGTAGAAGATATCAGAATAGATCAAAATATTAAAGTTTATATCTGGAAGACTCACCTGAAGTTGAACGAGACAAAGCAGGGGGTTCCGGTGCCCTTCTTCTTGATTTAACTGATTGCGATCTCTGTTTAATATCACCAGGAGGGCTTGGTGCAAGCCTCTTGGGTTGTTCTGGTAACTCTGAATAAATATTATCATCCACTATCTGTTTCCGTTGTTTTGAATTATCAAACTCTTGTTTTTGTTGTGATTGTTGAGAAATGGTCTTTGTTGCTTGTTCCAGCTGCTGTTTTGATGGTTGTTCATTGCTTTGCTTCTCACCAAATTCTGTCCCAACAGATTTGTCATCAACAACATTTTGACGATGTGATATCAGTTTCCTAGAGAGTTCACAGATGCAAATAAACAATTCTGAGTAATGTTGTTTGATTGGTCAGAAAAGGGAAATGGTATAATATTTCAAGACTTTAACTGTTTTACATAATACCTTTAAGGTTACTGCCCACCCTCACGGCAGTAATTTCAGTTTTTTCCTCCGAGGGACCGTACTGTGCGTGGATGATAGCAAACCAATACATCATTCGATGCGTAATTTAATTAGGAATACCCCCATGTGGAAATCCAGTTGAAAAAAGCGTCAGTAAATCATTTATCAAAGTTATCATGATTTTAAAATACCCTTCCTTCAAAGGCTATTTAGAACCCCCAGCAACACCGTAGAATCATGAAAATAACTTAAGCCGATAGATCGTTTCCTTGTTTACCAAAGTGTGTCTGAGAATTTTGATATAATATCCAATTCGTAAGCTATAGCTTCCGCAATAATTCGAATAAGTTTCTTAGCCCTCCCGGTAGCTTTGTTCGGTCTAAAATCCAGACCAGTTGATCGTCAACAAAATGCAGACACACTTTGGTAGCTACATGCATTATCTCCCACTATGCCACATTTCTCATCATTTGATTGGTCATGCGGGTTCTAAATAGAAACTTAGTACCTACTACTAGAGGAATTTTCAGTTCCGAGAAAGCTGGCTTTTAGTGAAGGTTCTTTAAAACGTGACTTCAATGTTGATCAGACCACAAAATAAACCGGGTCAAGGCCATTAGCAACATGAAGCGTGTGACTAAGTACTAATGTCAATAAATGGAAACAACGTGGCAAAGTTGGGAAAGTTGACATCCCACAGGTGGATTAACACTCAATCATTTCATCTTGAAGGTCAAGTGATTATCATTAATCCCTTCCTATTTAGGAATAAATCTCTACTGTAACTTTTAGTTTCTTATCTTTAACTAAGAATTATCATTACTTCCAGTGCTTAGATATTGACTGGGAGGGGTTCAAATTGTAGCTTCGACCCTGCATTATTGATAAAAGGAAAAAACTGAAAATGATACTTTTGGTCATATTAACCAGGGCAGTAACCTTAACTAACTTACTGCAAGTTTTTTCTCTCATCTGCAGTTAAAGGCCCACCTCTTTTCCCAGCAGTTTTGTGAATGATGTCTATTGCTCTGTCAATTGACTCAACTATTTCACTCTTGACTGTCTGAAAGAAAAGAAAAATAATTGTCTTCCTTTAAAATACTGTTCAGGTATCCACATACTTTTTAGTGACCTGCTTATCCAGATACTGGCTATGGGATTAAACCACTTGACATTAAAAGTAAACTTTTCTTGGTGACCTGAGAGTGTGAATTCTTAACCAAAATTGGTAAGTGAGCTGCAATATATTGTTTTCATTTTTTGCATTCACACCAATTCCCCTTTTTCCCAGGCACATTTGTGAACTCGTTCACTTTCTGATATTCCATCTAAGAAAATTTCTGTGAAATATGAAATATGCAAAATATGTCTCAAGTAACTTCACCAGTAGGATTTCACACTTCGCAGTTCTAAAGTGTAAAGTGGAACTTTGTCTTTATTATGCTTATCGTATTTTGTTATCAAATTTGGTTGTTTGATTATTTTGTTCATAAAATGATGCTTTTATTTTAAGAATTAAAAAATAATGAAATTGAAACTCAAGTTTGTTTCTTCTGGAAAGCCCCTGCTCATTCATAAAACAGAAGTGCACTACTTTTACACTACACACCTTGTTTATTGCAAGGTAACTGGATGGAACTAGGCCTGTTTCTCCAGTCAGTGACTGCATCAGCCACCAATGTTCATTTACTTGATCAATCAAGTTGAATTCATCTCCATTTTTAAAACTCAACGTCCTTTCTCCGTGGCCTTCAAATTTGTATAGTGCTTTGTACATTTTGATCGAGTGCGGTGGTGCTCTGCTATGAAATAAAACTCTCNTATCCGGTGAGAATAAGATTTGATGCGAGAATGCGAGCGCGAGAACCATTCATTGATTTACTGATTGTCTGATTTATTGGTTGATTGATTGATTGATGCAGTGTTGATCATGAGATCGAGGCAATGTTGTTGTTCTTTGGAAAATGATCAAGAAAATAGGACGCACTTTGCACCCTCTCAGGTAACAAACAGGAGCATATCAGCATATCTTATTGTTTTCACTTTCGTGTCATATGACTTTTAACCAAACGATGGCTAAAGTTTGCAAGCACGGATATTAGATTCAGTACAACTTGAATAATGGCGGATGATAGAGGACACGCTCCTATGAACCCGGTTACCTTGGGAGGATGCAGCCAAAGACATCAACACAGAAGACATTGCCATCACGCAGATGACTTCATTGGACAGCAGGAAGATGAGTTTATCCCCAGATCGACAAGTCCAAGCACAGATGACAACATGCAAAACACAGGAGAAGCTAATATCCGAAGAAAATTGAACTGGTTTTTCACAAACCCATACCAGAAGTACAAACTCAAGGGCAGGAAACCCTGGAAGCTGGTTTTGCAGATTTTTAAAATTGCCTTGATTACAGCTCAAGCAACTTGGTTTGGAATGGATCTCCAATCCGTTGTCAGTTTTGACGAAGACAACCTTGCTACCTTCAGGCACATTTTCATAAAAGATTACCCTGGTAACTTGAAATATGTGCCAGTGTTTACAAAGCCAGGTTTATATGAGCGCATGCATTATGTCTGGTCGCAGTACCATAATTTTACTTCTATGACAGTGGGAACATATGATTTCCCCCAAAACCCCAGAAAACGAAATGTAAAGTGTTGCATATCCCGGATGTCAAGAGATGATGATGATGCAGACTATGACAAAGATGATTTTACGGAAACATGTAAATACCTAAAACTCCCAGATGGCATCAATAATGACAACATTACTTTCTTTGTCAATGAAAATGACATTCCTCAAAATTTTGAGTGGATCACAAAAGTTACTTTGAAGTTTGAAATGAAAACCAAAAACTGGAAACACAATTTAGACAAAACTCAAGCTGACTGTTATACGTATGATATCAGTGCATCATTTAATAACGATGACTATGATGGGCTAATGCAATTTCGGCTTGATTTTGATAAATCTTTCAAGGCATGCGAGTCTATTGCAAATCCCGTTTCATATCTGAAGCTTGCGGTTGAAGTTTTTGTCATAATATTATGTATTGTGTCACTTTGCCTGTGTGTTAGATCATTCCTCAGCCATTGGAAGTTATGTATACAAACAACAAAGTTTTTCAAAGAATTCAGGCATGAGCAACTGACGCTGTCGGATAAATTGAACTTTATTAACTTCTGGATAGTAATGCTCATATTGAGTGATATTTTGGTCATTTCCGGGACCATTATCAAGATTATAATTGATTTTGCTGATGTCGCAGCATATGACGCTTGTGGTTTGCTTCTCGGTGTTGCTGTTCTCTTTTCTTGGATTGGAATTCTACGCTATCTTGGATTCTTGAGAGGCTACAATACACTGCTGGTCACCCTAAAAGTTGCATTCCCACAAGTCATCAGATTCATAATATGTGCTGCAATCATATATTTTGGTTTTGCATTTTGTGGCTGGGTCGTATTTGGGCCGTATCATCCAAAGTTCAGGGACATAATCATAACATCGGAGTGCCTGTACTCACTTGTCAATGGAGATGATATGTTTAATACTTTCAAGCAAATGGAAACTTCAGATCAAACCTTATGGTTTTTCAGCAAAGTTTATCTTTATGTTTTTATATCGCTTTTCATATTTGTGGTGCTGAGTTTATTCATCGGTATTATCAGTGATACCTACGAAAGAATCAAGGACTATGGTCATCCTCCAAAGAGTAGAATACAGCTATTTATGGAAGGCCTTGAATACAATCAAGCCAGCTCAGATGATAGTGACTCTAATTCTGATGCAGGAACGCAAAATTTGAGAGTCCCACTGGGTCATTAGACCATATGGTAGTTTTATTTAGCTTGTAAATATTCACTTGATCACAATCGTTGCTAAAGATTTATTATATTTCAGGCGAGGTAAGCTTCAATAAGTTTGCTTCCTGTCACTGGGGGGGGGTTCTTGGCTAAATTTTGAGTAGGGGTCTGCCGCGTGCATATTCAAAGTCAGGTACCGTTGGCTAGACTAATTTTTACGAAAATGGTACCCTTAGCTAGACTAATATTGAAAAAATGATACCTTTGACTAGATTCGGTTAGAAACAAAAAGTCACGTGATTAAAAAAATGGAAGGGGAAAACCCTTAAATTATGATTAAAATGAACCATGATGATATGAATGAACGGTCACGAAGAGTGGTGTACATAATGATAATGACGTCATTGCTGGAGAAAAAGTATGTTCGATTTTCCTGTAACTATATTTCGGAAAGTGATACCCTTGCCCAGACTACTTTAGCTGAAAGCATGAAGGTTCCCTAGACCAATATTGTCAAATATGATACCCTTGGCTAGACCGTGGCTAGACCAAAATTGCAAAAAAGTATACCCTTGGCTAGAGTAGAAGTCCAAATAAGTATACCCTTGAGCGCGGCACATGCCCAGGTACCTTTACTATGGAAGAACGCCCCCCCCCCCCTGTGCTTGCTGTATGCAGGTACTGTAAATCCATGTTTTGATTGAGAGATGTACTACTGGGTGAGTCCATGGGCACGTTTTTTCCTCCTTGTATTCCTATGCCCATTCCTCCCTGTGTCCCTATGCCTGTGAAGGTTGTTGTTGTTGTGCCTTGTTTTCCTTGTTCCCCTGTGTTCTGATGTGAGTGACTCCTTCACGGGCATAGGGACACGGAGGGAAAAAAATTTGTAGGAATAACTACTTAACGCCCATGGTGAGTCAGAAAAAACAATCCCCATTTGAAAGGCCACTGCTCCCTGGATATCAAAACGGTCGTATTGACAAATACATTACTTAATGGTTAACGTGTTCAAATATAATTTAAAATTTACTTGACGGAAATCGGCCACTCCGTTCTGAAATTATGAGTGATCTTCTGGTGAAAGCCCCTCCAAGAAACCTTCGAAACAGGCCTAAAATCACAAGCAAATTTTCCGAATATTTCTGCCTTACAGCAATGACTTGCACATGCTTTAGCACTTTTTATCCTCTTGGGAGGATAAAATCTCCGAGAATAATGTTGTTATGTTCCCAGGGATGAGGGATGGGGCGTTCGTCCTCCCAAAGGGATAACACATGCTAAAGCATGTACAAGTCATCGTTGTAAGGCAGAAAGAAAAAAAGTTAAAATGAAATGAAGAAAATGAAATATGACGGAAATTTGGTCGTGACTTTGTGCCGTTTTTTTAAGATTTCTTGGAATTTATTTGAATATGTCCACCATTAAACAATATATTTATCAATATTATTGCCTCGATATCCAGGGAGCAGTGGCCTTTCAAACGGGGATTGTTTTTTTTGCTCACCCGGTATATTTCACTAGAGCTTTTTCACAATGTCATATTTGGGTCCACTGTGGATCAACCTAAATTTGTGTATGGTAGGCCGTTGTGTGATGTGAAAATCTTTATGAATTAAAGGAAATTCAGTTGAAATCTCGGTTAGGCATCTGTATCAGGTTTTTCTCTGGAAACCGTTCTAAACAGAGTCAGAGAGTTTCTAAAGAAACCCAGAGGTTTTCATCCCCTGAGTAAAGAAAAATTTTGAATCTTTTGAGTACAGCGCGATATTGCAAAACATTGACTTTAGCAATGCTTTTGGCCTTGTAGGCTTTGATTGAGTAACACAACTCTTTGAGATTCGCAGCCTTTGATAGTACGCAGGCTTTTGTCCCATACCATTTGCTAATCAAGATGAATTCTAAATTGCTACTAACTGTCAAACACAATATCGAGATCTCTTTAAACTTAAATTTCCTTAAATTATTCCAGTTCTACCTTACCTTATCAAACTGGTTCTCCTGGGATGCAAAAATAAAAACAGGTCTTGGTTTTGCTACTGTTGAAAGAAATCATCTTTTTGTTGCACGAGATTCAATCCGGCATGTTGTATTGCTGTTGTAAATAATAATTTTATGCTCGACGTTATATGTTTTGAATTTTTTGCTGCACGATCTTTCAAGAACTATATTTTCATTTTGAGAACAGTTTCGCAACGTAGTTGTTACTTAAACCATAGTCACTATCAGGGGCGGATCCAGACCGAAGTTGAAGGGGGAGCAACCTGCAGAGAGGGCGCCAAAAATACAATAGAACGAAAGCACGCCGGAGGCGCGCGAAAATTTTTGGACTCCAGGTTAAGAAGAATCTCTGGTTTTTCTTCTAAATAATGCCTTGATTTGTATGTTTCACCCCATTTTCTAATCAAAACAGTTAAAAAAGAGTGCGGTAGGGTCATGATGAGGGGCGCATTTCTCGCCAAAAGAGGGCGCCAAGCTGAGTTTTCATCGTGAAGGAGGGGCAGTTGCCCCCCCCCCCTAAATCCGCCACTTGTCACTATGATTAAACTACTGGGTGAGTCAAAAAGATGTATCACGTTTTTGAAATATCATACTGCAAAAACTATCCAAGAAATTCGTACAAATTTAAAACCTTGTCTCAATGAGGCTTCCACTTAATTTTTGCACTTTTCTCTTAATTTTGGATGTGTTGGGTCTCGCAGAAATCACTATAATTTTAGATATATTGCAGTGAGGACAGTGGTCCCATGTATATCCACACAACCGGTTTTTTCTCCCATACTATGTTAATGTCTGTCCCTAAAATCAGGTCTATTTTGAACTCTTTTCAACAATATCATTTTGCAACTAATTTGGACTGTTCATGTTCTTGGATGCTGGTCAATACTTGTCCTCAAAATTGGGTTTTATCGGAGTATTATAAAAATGTATGTCCCCAAAACCAGTCTTTAAACTTACGGAAGTGTCTTATTATAGAAATTTTATTTAAGTACAAACTGATACATACAAAATTACGAAACAGGCAGGGACGACAGTCCCAATCACGACTTCTTCGAATAGATTTAAACGCCCCAAAAACTATGTAAATTTAATTTCGCTTTTTCGACACTATATGAACTTGCCCAAGTCTCTCCCGCGTACCTGAAACCTGAAAACCAAAATATGATGACCTCTACGCAGGTGCAAATTTTTTAAGGTGGCAGTTATTGCTGCGGAGCGCAGGCGCAGCAGCTATCTAGATGCGATTAATAAGAAATTTACGGGTAGCCGCGTCAGTATATAAACAAAGGAAAACAAGAACAATAGGTAGACTCGCTAACTGGTTGTGATTGGATAGAAGAATAACATCAAATGTTCAGCAACAAGTATTGTGATTGGATCGAACAACAACAACAGCATGGCTTTTGCTGACTACACCTTCGATTTTGGAAGAGATGCTGGCTGGTTTTAGGTATAAATGGGAGAGACTTGGGCAAGTCCAGACACTATATAATCGTTGTAGAATCATGTGATACCTCGAAATCTATATTGGCCTTCCAGCCGGCCGTCAGCGCAGGTGTTGATGAAAAATAACCAACACATTTTGCATTGAAGCACAAACAGATCGGAAGTACTTTTTGAACACCTTGTAGGATTCGGGACAATAAGGGCCCGGGGCGCCTGATCCAGGGGATTGTACCTTTTAAATTGAATCCCATGCAAACGAAATTGCGAACCATCTGTAGCTTCAACTGTCGACAAAAATTTGCACCGAAATTTCTCATTAAGCCGAATTCACACTGAATGATCCTTTGTGTCTGAAAGAATTTGGATTGATTTGATTGGTCGGTTTGCGATGAAACGCAAAGGATCATGGTAAAAAAATTCCCTGACGCCATCTTTAGCCCACCAATCATCTATTTACGACTGCGTTAAGCATTAAAACATATTTCCAACTTGATTTAAACTAAAGGAAAATAGCCTTAAATATTCACTATTTCAGGCAGTTTGGTCTTTTTTTGCGAAATGGCGGGAAAGCGCGTATTTCAAAGATGGTGTCATAGAACTTTTACCAAGATTCATCGCGTTCCCATCAAGAATCCTTAACGATTTATAGAAATTCGAGTACAGAACGCAACGCACCTTGGTAAAAAGTTCCTTACTGCCATCTTTAGCGTATAGTATATTAAGCAGAATTAAGCAGCGGCAAGAATATCACATCCAGTCATGCGCTTTAAGAAACGCTGTAGTTGCTGTTCCTATAACAGTTTTATTCCCTGTGCCCATAAAGGTTCAAGGAAAACCGTGCACAGGGACACAGCATGGGACAAAATTCCTGTAGGAAATCCAGTGCCAGTGTGATCATTTCACAGGATCTTTGACATATATAAATAAATAAAGACATCTTCAGGCATAACTGAAACAATTCATTTTAAATAGAAAAGGTATATTGATTAAATATTATCTTTCGTTAAACAAGATGCTGAAAAGCATTATTACAGCAGAATTACAAACAACCCCAAATCAAATGCTGATCAAAATTTTAAACTTTCATCAGGTGATTTTATGGTATGATAGAGTTCTTTTCACAGTTCACACAAATTTACGAAGCCGTTTGAAGGTTTAGATCACTCGAATTAAAAGAAATTTCCCTTCTTGCAAACACCAACCCC